>JAOQMP010000003.1:34656530-34668908 GCA_027563575.1 Erythroxylum pedicellare
TGGTTAAACAAGTTAGTAATGTGTACATATGTGTGTGTTGCATGATTTAGAAGCACAAATCGACCGACAACATCTAGATAGGTTACATACTCGGGATAGTCAATTGAGCATGCATTAAACATAACACATATACATTTGTATGATTGAGTACTTATTTGGTTAAACAAGTTAGTAATGTGTACATATGTGTGTGTTGCATGATTTAGAAGCACAAATCGACCGACAACATCTAGGTATTTCCGGCTCGTCAAGGCAATAGCTATTTGGAGCATACTATGAGTTAACCTAGATGCTTTCTCACTATGATTGAATTGTTTATGATTATTGTCAATTACCGAATTGTTACTGATATGATTGTGATAATTCCAGACATTGATGGTCCGAGGAGTTTAATATTCAAGACTTTATTGGAAGTGTTTGCAAATTGAATGTGAATATGAAAATTGTGTTTTCAACTATATGTTGAATGCCGGACTTAGATCCGATGAATGTGCTATATGACTGTGTACACTGAATGAGAGTTATTGATAGCATAATATGTGATTTGATGAATTTTCATTACATTGATATGTATGATCAGATAAATGAGTTGTGACTAGAGTAACCAACGTGAAAAAGAGCTTAAAGTTTAAAAATGTGCACACAGAGCCACAAATTCAACGATTAATGAGCCTGATATCTACAATGGATACGAGACAATATCTGAAATGAACCCAATATCCACAATGGATATAGGTTAGTTAAATAGGTACTCGGTTACAACAAAATAAAAATAAAAGTAGAGTCTTATGTGCATTGCATATATATCTTTACATGTAATCATATGAATGATTGTAAAGAATGACTAAATTGAGTTGGTATAATGTTATGCTATGCTTGTGTACATGTAAATGATTGGGAAAAAGTATTGAATTGTGTTGATATAGTCATATGCATCACTTGTATACATGTTGATGATATGAATGACTGAGGTGAAAGACAAGATTATTTTGAAAAGATTATACAAAATGTTTGTATTTTAGTGTGCTTATTGAGATAAGATGTATAGTGTAATATGGTACATAAAACTGTATGGGAATTGATTTAGGCTAATGTGATATACTTGCGAAATTGGCTGTATATTGTGATGTTGTGTTTTTGGCTCGAGTGAGCACATCGATGACGGTTAATTTACCGAGTGCGCAAAACTCATCAAAATTGCAATGTTGATTTTCAGGTACCGGGGAGGCCTAGCTTCTCTAACTAGTCTAGTAGCTCTGCATTTGGATATGGGTCAGTGTCGAGATCAGTTGTACCTTCAAATGTCTTAGTTATGTTGTATCAAGAAGTGTATCTTTCAACTGTTGTATATTGTATAAGTGAATTTTAGAAATGCAATGACATTTGAGATTGTATATGTTGTGAATAAAAATGGAATAAAATGATTGTGACCGAATATGATTGCGAATGAAATGTTTTAAAATGAAGTTTTGAAATGCTTTCATATGTGAAGCCTTAAAATGTGGAAATGCAATCATCTTAACGTGTCATTTTCGTAGAGTATGTTCTCAAATATTTTTCGATATATCGGGTACATGCTCTATGGAAGTGGTATGTTACAATAAAGTAAGTAAATATTAAAATAAATTATAGTAAAATTTAAACATATATAATATTTATATAGAAGTAAACTAACTTAAAGTGAATATTATATAAAACTTATAAGTTTATATACGAACATACATATATAAGTCGCTTATAAATATTGTGCCAAACTAAACATTTTTAAAATTTTTATATGACTTCAATCTAGTTTATAAACTTTCTTATATTAAATTTTCAGTTAATTCCAATTCAAAATTTATTCCTAAAATATAAACCCTTTAATTTGGACTTATTTCACTACACAAAATGGATTGGATAAATTGGATTAGATTTTTGTTTTCAATTCATTGAGCTACAAATTAAGTGTGGTCTTCTACTATGGAGTAAAAAATATATACCTCCCCTATAATTTAAAAAATATTAGAACATTTTCTTAATCCTTAAAATTTTTATAAAACTTATTCTAATTTTTAGTTTTTCAGAGAAATCTCTTATCTCATATTTCAGTTTAAAAAATAATAACAAAATATGTACAATATGAACATTATAAGTAAATGTCACTAATATGTAAACTCATCTTTTAATCTCGACTTGAATAGAGTAAATATGATTTAAATTAATAATTAAAGATAATTATAATAAATTATAGTTAAAATCAAATTTAGTTAGTTCAGTTTAAATTTAAGAGCTAAATTTAATTATATTGTAAATAATTTGATTAGTTTAAGTTTGACATTCCTATTCGGTATATTTTATTGTTATTTTTAAAGAGTTTTTCTTAATCTATGAGAATTCTATGTGTAGGTGTATGTCTTTTAACCTTCAGTATGAGAAAAGTGCATTGAACTATCTACATGAATGAGACAATTATTTCCCATATCTGAGACACAAAAAGAGTATTTTCATGCCAATATAATCCTGGCAATAAGTATCTCTAGGAAGATAAAACATGATAACTTACCACAAACTAAATGTCTTCAATTCTCAAATCTCAACTCGCTACAATTAGAAGAGAGGAAGGAATATAAGGCTAATTAAGATGTAGGCGGCGACGCCGTCACCTCCTCCTGCAGGGTTTATCGCCGCCACTCAACTCAACACGGTGCATATATAGTTATACATCAGAACAATAGTTCTTGAATCTAAACATACTTTGTTCTATTCTATATCCATAAACTTGTCTAATCTGCTGATCTTCTGAGCCTGCCTAATATGGTGGCCAGTAGTTATCTAAATCCATGCAATGGTCCATACCAACGTACCTGCTTGGTCCATTTGCATTGTTCATTTCTGCTCCATAGTTAACTTCTGCAGCAAATGGACCGCCGCTAGTCATTATTGAAGAAGTAACGTCTTGTTGGTTCATTACCGGAGGATGAGCCAGTGGGCGGAACGATGGTTGCGAGGGTGCTCCGCCAAGATTCAAGTTTAACCCTGATATTGTGAAGCACCCAGCTGCTCCACCAACAGGGTAATTTACTTGGGACTGAAGTGGCAAGTTCAAGCCAGTTGATGACCCACCTGCTCTAAAAGCTCGAGTCAGCTCTAAAAGTTCTGCATTAGACATATAGTTTCTTCCAACCTGGAACGGGTAGCTTTGATCTGTCTGCATCAGATGTGAAGGGTTGATACCTGAACTTAAGTCCAGGTGATAGGTATTTGATCCACGTGATTGACTAGATGAGAACTTTTTGACTCCCGCAGTCTTTTGGAAAACTCGGCAAACAACCCACTCATCCTGCTGAATCCATAAAAACCATTATTGTTAGCTTTGGAGTGTTTCCTACTAAAACTATCACACTCTATATTCACGTTTTTCTTCGGTGAAGTGTCTCTGGAAACTAAGCCGGAATAGGTGAATGATTGCCGAACTAAGGACTTGTTGGAGTTGCAAACCCTATTTGTCTATGGTAACGAGTGAAATAAAGTTATGTACATATAGGTTAATTCCAAACAAGTACATGGACAATTCATACTTCACAATATATTCAATTCTTGGTCAAGAAAAATCTTACTCTTCATATATAATGTTTTAAGAAATTTTTTTAGGTCAAAACAAATCTTTCTTATAAGAAACTTTAGTAGAAATTTTAAAAATCTAATTCCAAGATCTTATTAATATTTTTTAATACATAGATTTTATTATATATTATATTAACAATAACCGATACTCATTAATCAAAGATCACGTAAAATTTTCTCTTCAAAGTATAAAACAAAACGTTCCTAGGCCAAGAGTATTTTCAAAGGGTTCAATAGCCAAATAGGGTAGCGATAGCTTATCTTAGCTTCATATGCAAATCCTTAGCATAAAACATTGAGATGGAACACGGGGAAGCAAATAGAACGTGAGTCACATCTTGGAATTTCTTTCAAATGCTTCCAATAGAAGCACGCTTGGAATAAACGAACCTTGAATTCGGCTGTTTTCCAGGGAAACCGTGTTTCTTGGCAATATTTGGAATATGTGAGACGAAGACTATCATTTTGTTCAGTTTCCGACGAATGAATGCGATACCAAACATGGATTTATATTTGAAAGATTGAGCTGGATGATGAAGGTAACTTACTTTGGTGTTTCTGAAGGTAGATTTGGAGTGAATACGATATTCATGCATGACCCAGTTGGTTTTCTCTCCTCTTGGAGCTCTTCCTCTATAGAACACCAATGTCTTCTTCATACCTACCAACTCTGACGAGACGCTGTTGAAGATCTCTTTATCTTTTCCTGTGGTCTTCCAGTAGCCAGTGTTTGTTGCTCGGTTTGTTCTAACTCCAGTGGGATATTTCCGATCTCGTAGACTGAAGAAGTACCACTCCTTCTCTCCCATTTTTGCCTTCCCTGATCATCAGAGAAAACCTAGTCAACTTCCTTCTAATCACAAGATGGAATTGGTAAATCAAAACCTATTACAAGATCGATCTTCTAAGAAATCTATGATACCGATCAAATGTTGATGAGACCGTCTGATGATACTTAACGGAAGAACTATATGCAGCAGGAGAAGTAGATAGTTTTTATGAGATGGAGAGGAGCAAAATTAGCTGAAAACACAATAAAGTTTTTGTTTGCTTATCATGATCGACTCCTGATTTTCTAACTGCAAGCGAATTCTGAAAACTTGGAATTACAACTACCTGGAAGATCCCAAGGCTCGCACTTGTTGAGATCAACGTCAGTAATTGCTCTCCCTGTGAAACTCGCATCTGATATCTTGCTCACAAGATAGCAAGTAATGAGTTCCTCATCAGTTGGGTGAAATCGAAACCCTGGCGGCAAACTTTCATCCTTTGATTCTCTTGAATCTCCTTCCATACAATCTCCTTTCTTTTCGCTTTCCTTCCCCTTTTCACTTGTATGTTTCTGTACTAGAATTAAATAAACCACATGAGTTACTCAAGATTCTAAAACCCTAGAAGAGAGCTCAGGGTTCCAAGATTAGTCAGTCTCTTTAAGGGTTGCCTAATATCTCCCAACAAGCCAAAGTTGGGATCAAGTATCTTCTCAAGTAAAAGAAAACAAAAAACTGACAAGGATCACAAACATTTTAGGAGGTATGGAGGTGTACTTACTTGCATGGGGAGACAAGAAATTCTTCAATTAGGTTGTGATGATGCTTTTGATATCAGTTTTGATTTAAAAAAAATAAGGGTGGCTTGAGAGAATGGTGTTTAAGACTTAATGAGAAGGGAAAATCTCTTACCATGCACAAGAAAAAGATTCGAAATTTAAGGTCTGTGCATGTGTGTGTCTCAAGATCTCACCTACTTTGGGTCTTCATGTTCAAGGTACGAGGCTACGTCAAAGCTTTTAATAACATGAAAAGTCATTGAAGAAATCCCTCTTTAGGATACAGACATGACTTTCCATTTATTATATATTGAACTCAACAAATAATTAACAAATAAAAGAGAAAGAGGAGTTACCTGCTCTCAAGAAATAGCCATATTGACCATTATGATCATGTCTTGTTAGCTAGACTGCAATTTTCGTTTTTAGCCTTTTCTAATTTTACTTCTTTTTAAATCATAAATTATTACAAAAATTTATTAACATCTAAATTTGATGTTTTTCACATGTCAATAATTTTTAAATAATAACTTTAAAAAGATTCTACAATTTGCACCGCAATTTATTTGTATAATATCAATGAACTATAAATCACCTCTCACGTAATTATTGCATGATTTGGCCTAGAGATAATTAAGATTTTATTATTGGAGAAAAAATCATAAATGGAGAATAAGTAAAATTGGTACACATAATGTATAAAAACAAATCTACAATCAAACAATAAGAACTCACTAAAAATTCTTTTAATAAATAAAGTTTGAAGAAATATAGAAACAGGCAATCTTATCTCAGATAGACTATTTTCGAATAACATCCACATGAAGAAGATGGAGAAAAACTAACAACTTTGTAATTAGGAACATTCTAATTGAAGAGAAGGGGAAAAAAAAAAAAGGTATACAAATATAATACTTTTTAATTATTTGACAATTGTCCTTATCAAGGATTTGGATATTGCTAATATGTCAAAGAGTCTTCTCACCATGCCCACTGCTGCAAGGAAACCCTCGTTACATGCAAGAACAAACAAAACCACGCCACGTCATTGTGGGACCTAAATGTGAACTCCTTCGATTGCCCATTTCTCACCACGTCATCATGTTCTTCCAAAAGCTGTGGGGCCTAACCTAACTCGAAAGGTACTTGTACAAGGCAAGAAAAGCATTAGAAAAGTTGCATACAGAACGCAGGAGAGGAGTAAGAGCTAGGGTTTTCATTCACTTTCCTAGGGTTTGATGTTCTATTTCATTTTTCCAGTATATTAACGCGAACCCTTTTTTAACTATTTGAAGGACTATATATATTTGAATCAATTATACGAAACTAAAGAGAAAATGGACATCATCCCTCCTTTATATAGTTCATGTTCTGTTTCGCTGTTAGAATCAATAGCCGCAATGAGAAAGGTAGTAAAATTTGGAGGGTTTGTGTGTGATTTCTGAAAGTTCTTGGTCCAAAGCGATTTTGAAATCAATCAATTTTCTGAATATAGATGCACAGGACACTTGTATAACTTGATGCATAAGTTTTGAGTTTGCTTTCTGCAATTGTTCATACTTCTTGTTCTATAATTGTGGAGTTTTCTTGTATGATCGAATATGTTGTTCCTATTAGAATTTTTAATATATGTAGAGGCTAGAGCCTATTAATAAAAATTAGATTGAGTTAACTATTGCCAAAATGACTGAAACTAGTTATTGAAACTAGACGTTCAGTTGTCACTTGAAATAAATGCAGCAATAATCGGACCGAATCGTTAGGACTGGATATCTAAATAGACAATCGGAAAGTTAAGAATCTGGACCAAACTTGCTTTGATATCATATTAAAAATTTTAATATGGGTAGAGTGTAAAGCCTATTAACAAAAATTGAGCTTGAGTAACCATTGCCGAAATGACTAGAACTAGTTATTTGATTAGTTGACCCTTACCACTTATAAACCTTTTAATGTTTTCATGTTTAGTCAATATGAAATGCCCTAAGAGTTCTCATCTCAGTGAAAGCTGCAGAACTAATGTGAAATATCCATAATCTGCTCTTTACAACTTAATGATGCCTGTTTTTGCACACGCACTTGATTGGTGTTGATGTAGAACTGGAAATTTTGATGAATAATAAGTTTAGTCCCTTTCCTCTCAGTTGCTTAGAATTGATGTCTATAACTTAGTTCTTGGATTATCAATGTCGACTTTCATCCTGTCAACTGTGTATGAGATCATGCATTGGCTTATTGAATTTGGTCTGCACCCCAGCTGTTGTTCTTCTTTTTCTTCATGGCTGACTTTTGATTCTGATCTTTTTTCAAGTTTATTTTCGTGTTGCACGCTATGGTTGTACCTATGACTTCATAGGTATATTTGAATTGTTTCCTGATTATGGGGAGCAACAGCACATAGTATCTGTTGCAAGTTATGAAACAAAACCTCAGAACTTTTGTTTAGCAGAAGTTTTTCTTGGATTACTAGAGCATGATCAATAACTAATTCTACACTTGTGTCTCACAGGCAACTTTACTTGTAACTCAAGTAGATTTGTCGGAGACCAAATTATAATTATAAACTCTTTTAGTTCTCCATTCTCGTTTAAAGGCGAGTTGTTATGATTTTGGAAAGATTGAGGGTTTAACTTTGAATTATTGAGCAATAAGAGTTTGAAGAAGTTATTCAATTACAATGGTAAACATCTATCAACATCTTTGTTTACTTATGAAACACTTCAAATATGCAAAATCATTAGAGTCTTGATCATGCATGCTAGCTGCCTTTTATTGCTGAAAAACCACCTAATCCTCAAGCACAAACAACTAATTTGTAATCGATTTGAATGGTGGGATTATTCGCCAATGAGATAGAGATTCCAAGGCATGAGGATAATTAACATTACTCAAGAAATTAATACTATTAACTATATATCATCCTATCCCTTCTTGGAGAAGATACATGTGTTGCGTCTTAATGAACAACGGCAGCTTTGGATTATTTACAGAGAGCTAGCAACCACAAGCCACTGCAAGTCTTCAACCATTTCACTGAGATTTGTGATAGAATCTAGCAGTTTAGAGAAATTTGGGTACCTTACATAAACAAATCACTAGTATAAGTCAAATGTTTTCCTTATATGATCAATGTGATCATCTTTGTTATCTACCATTAAAGGACTCCCATCTTTCAATTTTGTTATGATAACCTGTCATGATCAGACACCAAAGTAGTTGTAAGATGTTTTTCATTACGTCTAGATATAATACAAGAGCAGAACAGATAGATAAAGAGGATTGATAGGATACTTCAATTTATAGTCTCTCCAGCTTAACAATTTTTACATCAATCTGAAAGAAGAGTGAATTTTGATTAGCAAGCTAATTTCCTAGAGAGAATGTATTCCGTACTTACATGATATGCAAGAATCGATTACTTTCTTTGCATGGAACGATCATTAAGCAGTGATTAATGGGTTCAAAATCATTTTGTTATTGTTGAACCATAAACTATGTTTTCGTGTCATTTTGTGTAAAACTTTGCCATCCAATCGCCTCATGCCGTCGAGCAAATATACGTCTAGTATCCCATCGATCATGATCAGTTCCTTTTCGAAATAATTCAACCATGATCAGCTAGCTGGTAGAATCCAATGGCGATCGAAGTAGTTGACAGGCATTTGTCAAGAAGACTCTCCAGAAAGGACCCAAGAACAACATACAGATGCTAGCTTGTAGCAGATACTTCTTCTCTTTCATGCTACTTGTCAACCACTACACATTATTATATACAAAAAAGGGGGATTGATGTTTAATCTCATCGTTACGTCTTTCGTGGTGTGTGTTTTTAACTAAAATTACAAATGACTAAGTTCGCAAGAAAAGGATCAGGAGAGGAGAGGAGGGTGATGGGATCATTTTGTTTCTAAAACGGGTGCAAGATATTCAAACAAGTAGTTGCATGTCAATATACGAGAAGTTAGAGATTCATATATATGCAAAATACGCATGTAGCGATATGTGCATGTACGTTCTTGTTCTAGTCCTTGTTAAGGGTTACTAATTCTGCAGCTTACTGTCTAAGTAAGTTAGTCCTTAGTTAGCGTATGCGCTTCTTTCTTGCATTTCTTGTTCAAGGGAAAGTATGCCCTCATATATAAGTTAGGTTGGAAGAGTCCATTGAAATGAATGTAAAGACTTCCCACTTTCAAGCTTCTGAAGATAAGGTTACCAATCACTTGAACCCGACTGACAAATTATATATATTAAAAGTATTTTTATTAAATAAAAATTTTATTTAATTATTATGATCTAAATAATGGTAATTTATTTGATCCTTTTTTAATTTTTAAGTTATACTTAAAAGGGAATATTACATTTTCGTTTCTTAATCTTGGTTAGATGAAGTTGAGATAAAATGCAGACAAAATAACAGCACAGTTCTATATTTCTTGTGGCGGATTGGTAAACGGTTGGATTAACTGTCTTCAAAGGTATAAACAAGCAACTTCTGTAACAAAATGAAATAGAAGTACTCCGGCAAGCTAGAACCTATTATAACCTACTTTGATTTTCCATAATTAATTTCAAAAGGTCAAAGAAATTGAATCTTGTTTTGTTGAAATAGAAAGAAGAAAATGTCAAAGATATGTTAAACAGACGTTACTACAAGAAATTGTATTTTTAATGAAAACAAAAGTTATACTAAAAGCAATAATATTAGTCACTATTATTAACAGTGTTCAAGTTTTATAGTCGTCATTTCCTGTAACAAATACGTTTGTTATTAATAAAATAATGACTAATTTAAAAAATGGTCAAAATTATCCTACACTTTTATGACAAAAGTACGGACATTAAAAATTGTGGAATGTGTGACAAAACTATATGGTCACAGTAACTTTATACATTTATAACAAGTTTATCGCCATAAATAATATAAAGTAGTGACGAATTAAGTCGTAACAGTACTTCATTTTATTATGACAAAGGTACCGATAATAAAATCTACAGAATGTCTGACAACACTATATGGTCACAGTAATTTTACATATTTATAATAAATTTATTGACACAAATAATATAAAGTAGTGACGAATAAAGTCGTAATAACACTTCATTTTATTGTGACAACATTATCACCACTAAAATAATTAAAAATAGCGACAAAATATTTGCCACTCTTGCTTTTTTTATCAGTGTCCATTATTTCTTGGTCACTAATATTTTAAGGAAAAAGTGTCAACATCATATTGTCACAAAAATGAAAAATTGTTCTTACAAAAAATATTGTCATTAATGTGTTTATTACTATCACAAATAAAACTATCAATTCAACAATATAATTGTATTATTAGTAAAAGAAATTTACATCAGTAATCATATCGTCTAACAGATTTCATTACAAGTATGAAAGTTATATGTTATAATAATGTTGTCACTAAACAAAGATTATATGTTATAATAAATTTATCACTAATGTGTCTATGTTTGTCACATACTTTGGGCAATCTTCCTTCACAACCTCTCCAGCTGTAAGCCTTTTACAAGAATCTCTGAACAAAGTGAATGCATATCCAGAAATATAGGGAAGGACCAATGAGAAAGGGAAAGCATACAGGAACTTGTACAAAAGAAGGGACAAAATAATATAAGACTAAACTCACTGCAAATGGTACTAACCGTAATAAGGTTTATTGCATCATTACTTAGGACATAAAGGATTACATCAACAAACTGCAACAGAATAACATTCAAAGTCGTCTTACATCTTATTCATTCAAAACATATAGACTGTAAATACAAAAGCACCTAGAATTCTTAAAATGACATGCATTTGTTTTCGAGTTTATCGTTCTGCCAAGGAAAAAAACTTTACAGAATTACAACTATTAAGAACGAACAACATTAAGAAATACTCCTCAATTTTCCAAATTAATCAAACACTATTAACCAAAGATATTTAAACATGCTTCTAGTTATATGACATGGAAACAAACAATTTGACCTGTAGAAATTGGTAGTTTATAGCTCTTTCAAGATCAATTCTATCAACCCAAGAACCCTCAATTGGAGTGCCTATTACACTACATAATTTGTAGATCTCATCATCCTCACTATAAAATTAACCGTGATAGCTAATAAGCAAAAGGTAAACTAACATGCAGCAAAATCACAGAAACGATAAAGACTTATACCTGGTACCCTATAAAAGAGTTCAAAGAGTGAGTTGCTCAACCATAATATGTGGCACCCGACTCTCATTAGACATTTGTGCCCGTAGGTCCTTCCGACATTCCAGCACATGCCTAATGAAAGCGATGCACCAACTACATCACTTTCACTTACTCACAGCGTCATAAATTAAAACATAAGAATCACTATGGCTAAAACCCAAATTCCTCATTGCATTTCTTAAACAATATGTACATTGTGGCTTTACAATAACATCCATATATGTACATTATCAAAAACTAATAAGAGTTTACATCTTTGTGTACAAAACATGCTACATACATGAGGATTTTGATACAAAATTTTATCTAAATCTCTCAGTCCCAATTAACCGACGTTTGAGCTATGTCTTTTATCCAAAATCAGTACTAGTTCTCTTCTAAATTGACTTAGAAGCTATATCGTCTTTCTCCAACCTAAAAAGTCAATGTGTAATTTTTGGTGAGTTTTACAAACTTCGTGAGTTAGCCATTCTCGATGGTTCACTCATATAACATAACACAACAATTCATGCAATCACATATTTCATATCATTTCAAGTATCATCATGTAGCATCACAAAACACCTTGTATACAATTTTTCACAATTCTCATTAATACTATCCCTTATTCGTTAGAGATACAGAGCTTATTTTATATATTAAGCCAGAGGCTCTTAGCACATTCTGAGCTTTAAGCACTTTTTACAGCGACTCCAATCACAACTACCTTTATCTTTCATGCATTCATGTAATGCAATGCACCACACTTATTCAATCAATCACATTCACATTCTCATTCACATTTGTTATTGAACTTAGTCCGACATTCAATATTTAAGTTGAGAAATCACATATTCAGTCAAATTCACATTCAATGAGAACTTCCAATATTATTCATGCATTAAACGCCTCGGACATTCAACGTCTAGAATCAGTACATACACATCACATAACAATTCAATACATAATTCAAACAAACAAATAATCATAGTGAGATCATCTAGGTTACTCACAGTTTGCTCCAGA
>JAOQMP010000003.1:34698076-34708295 GCA_027563575.1 Erythroxylum pedicellare
GGTAAGGATAATGGCTTAGTAGAAGTAGGGATAGTGGCGATACCAGTATGGGTAATAGGTAATTCAGTACCATTACCTACTACCAATTGATCGGAGCCATCATATGGAGAGGCAAGAGAAAGATTATGAAGATCGTTGGTGATGTGGTGGGAGGCACCAGAATCAATTATCCATTTTTCAAGAGGAAGCTCAGTCTGCCTGTGTGAGTGATGGGCAGAAGGATTGCGAGTGCTCGGTCGACCGTGAAGCTTGAAGCAGTGTCGGGCCGTACGTCCCGATTTCTCACAACATTGACAAATAACAGAAAAATAAGTATCACCGTTATCTGGGGCCTGTACTGAATTCTGTGAGGCTTCAAAACCAAAAGACAAGTTAGAAGGTCCAGAGGCCATGCCAAAAGGTCAAGGTCGGCGTCGTTGGTGGAAGGATTGAGTGGGCAGTTATCCCTGCATTGGGTGACAATGATGTTGGGAGTGCCTATTGGTGGGATAGCCAAGCAACACCATAGCAGGTGTAGAGTCGGACCGAGCCATCCTTGTGAGATAAGCTTTATGATCCAGAAGCTTCCCGTGAAGTTCCTCAAATGAAATGGGAGTATCATGTGCTCTAATGGCCGCAACAATCTCTTTGAAGTCGAAGCCAATACCATTGAGCACATGGATAAGGAGGTCGGTATCATCGAGAGAACTGCCAATAATGGCTAACTCATCAGCAATGCTTTTAATCTGGTGTAAGAAAACAGCTACGAGTTAGTCACCCTTTTCCATGCACGTGAGTTTTTCTTTTAGAGAGAAAATACGAGAGTGAGAGCTACTCGCATAAGTGGTGGCAAGGACATCCCATGCCTGTCGAGAGGTGGTAACCGATCCCAATAATTTGACAATATTGTCAACAACAGAGGACATAATGGCAGCAATAAGGAGTTGATCCTGTGGAACCCAGAGAATATAACTAGGATCTGTGACTGGAGGACACGGGAAAGATCCATCCGTGTAACCTTGGAGTCCGTAGCCAATGCGGAGGGCAATCATCTGCACTCTCCAGGCCTGGTAGTTTGCTCCATTGAGTTTAATGAAGGCTGTATTCAAAACAATGACTGAGGAGTTGGTGAAGGGAATCACATTGGCAAGACTGGTGGTGCCAGAGGTTTCTTCGAGAGTGGCCATGACAAAGAGCAGGAAAGGACAAGAAAAGAGACACACAAATACAGTGTTGAAAAAAAAAATTGCCGTTAGGCTTCGAAAGGCTCTGATACCATATAGAGAATGATAAAGGTAGTAAAATGATAAGAATTCTCTTTATCTCTTTATTCTCCTTACTAAGTATATATACACAGAAGAATTGTATACATCAACTAAAGGCTAGCAATTTACATAATAAGAGGTTGGTATACAGTAACGGTAAGTTGTTATAAACTAACAAAAGTTGTTACATTGAAAAGGACGTATACTGATATTATTCCTTAATAATATCCTTACATATAATTCACTTTATCTTTTTCTTTTCTTTTTTAATGTGAGATTACTTGAATTTTTAACATATTTTTTAAAATAAAGATATACAATAATTAACACATTCTTTTTCAATTATGGTGAGAAATGGAGGCCATTTAGGAAAACATAACGTAATTACAGGTAGGAAATTTGTTTTTTTCTTTTACAATTTCAAAACATCGCCGACATTTGATTGAATTGGCCTTCCAATTATTAGAAAGCTATATGCACATTTAGATATATGCTTTAGATGTCTTGGAAGTGCTACTGCAAACGTCAGGTGCCGCTTGACGGATTAACTATAATTGTAGGTTGTTAATGGATTGAATTAGGCTTGGGTTGATTTTCTTTTTATTATTTTGGTTTAGTTTCAATTTAAAATTTGATTAAAAATTTAAATTAAATATATGCCATTTTAATATCATTTTATTAAAATAATACCGTTTTAATTTTTAACTTGAATTAATTCATACTATTTAGATTACAAAAAATGGATTTTTTTATTTTTAATTTTAAATCAAACTAAAGCAGATCCTAATTCATCATCCCTAAGCATATATAATAAGACGTAGAAGAAATATTGAAATCAAAGCTCCCGAGAATCTAAAGACAAACAATCTCCGAGACATGTCCATGAGAAAACCTGACAAGAGGACATCTGACGTTACAGGGACTTGCAGGAGTGGACGAGGTAGTGGAGTGGAAGGCACTGAGTCAAAAGAGGTTTTGTTAATCTTTTTACACTGTCTCTGGATCGAGTTTGAGTTTGTCTAACATGACATATCTAATTTGAAGTATTTGATTGAGATAATTTGGAAGCTATTGTATCAATTTAGAGATTTTATACACATTCAAAAGATAATAACTTCTTCCATTCTATAAAAAAAAAAATCGAAAAACTTGCATGTATACTTGCGAATAATGCAGAGCTGATTATAATAATAATGAAGAATGTAATTATAATATTACAACTGCATTATGATTAAAACAAAGACTTCAACGCTTTTAAATCCTCAACTAGCGTTCTTCATCATTTTGGATATGATCATTCTATCTTCTTGTGACCCTTTTGCAATGAACATTTAAGACACTTGGGGCTCACCTAAGACCCCACATGTGATATGAACACAGAAAGTGACAAGCACATGATAGACGTTAAAGTATACGTAATATATATATATATATATATATATATTTTTTTTTTGCATCATAAAAAGGTTATAGCTAGTGACTTTTTTTAATTTGGTCTTGTCCTAGATGCCTGTTTCCTGGCTTTTGCTGGCTGTGAACAGCTAAGTCGCCAAGAACCTGGAGATAAGAAAGTTGAAAGAGATAGGAAGGTAATTAAGGTAAACCGATTCAAATCATACATTAATCATCCTTTCCCTTTCCCTTCCGGCTATAAGATTGGTTTGGTTTCTGATATTGTTTTGACGTAAGATAACTATCAGACTTGTACAACTCTGACTCCCATTACTGGTTCGTGGCGCTGAATGGGTAATACCCTCCATTATTGACAGAGAAAACATGCATTTAAGGCTATGGTTGAGTGGATAAAGTAAAAAAAAAGCACATTCTGCAATACCTTACCTGTGATATATCTGCATTTTCGGTTTTCAGCTTGCTTTGCTTGAGAAATTCTTCTGACAAGGCTTAGTTGGCCTCACTTGAGAAGAAGAGAGTAGAATGTAGCCAAGAACAACTTGCCGGGCTCATACATCATCACGGTGGTGATCATTTTGGTTAAGGCTGATGAGTTGCCGCCGGCCGGCAAGTCATCCTTGGCTGAATTACACTCTCTACCTCGTCATGCAAGGCCACCAGCCACATTCACTTGTAGTGTACATGCATGCTGTGTATTGCCTTATCGCCGATTTGTATTTATAGGTAAAAGCTTGCAGAGAATTGCAATGTGATAAGCACAAGAGCATTTCTAGCAAGGCATACTATCCTGAAAAAAGTAGATGATCACGCAGGTCCATTCATGCCCTCGTGGATGTGGGCCAAAAGGAGTACTACTCCGAAAAGCATCCCAACTTGCCAAATCCATCCAAACCCTGGCTCAAAATAGTAAGCAGGGTGGATCCCATTTGTCGCTTGATGTTTCGTGTCGTACTAAAAAAACTGACAAGCAACCACCGAGCACCGAAGTCTGACAGTAAGGGTTTAGTCTTCGCTTAATCAAGGTTGAGGGTTCGACCTCCACTTGTGTGTACACTTATATATTTGGTGGTAGTACTAAGCTACCTCTGGGTCCAAATAGTATGAGTGGGGAATAATTTAGACGTGATAATAATTTAAAGATGTCACTGAAAATTTGGATCCACCCATAATATTTGGTGGGTTAACCCAAAAAAAATTGATAACTAAAAGAGTTAGTGACAAAATTCACACATATATTAAAAATTATGAACAATTGAGAATTTCTATAATCGATATCAAAACTTCAAATTGTGATTAGTACAAATTGATAAAGGATTATATTTGTATTATTACTTCTTTTATAACTATAAATTACTGAAAACTCTTATTATCTCAATTAATATGATCTTCTATGAACTTTATTTATTAGTAATATATTTGGAGTCAAAATGAATTAGTGCACCTCTTAGGCATCCAAACATCTTAATCTCCATAACTATTTCCTTTGGCTATTCTTCTTTTAAAAGAAGTCAAAGAAAGGGGGTGGGAATGGAGGGTCTAGGAAGTGTCCAATATGGGAATAAATTATTTTGGAGAACATATGACTCTGCAGAATGGTCAGGAAGCACCATGCATACCCCACAAGCATTTGATTGATAATTCAATATAGTAATGTAACATGCATAATAGTTATTGCTAAGTATAAGGATTACACTAATTTGGATTGTGTTAAATTTTTATTTTTTAACTCGAGTTAAACTAGACTAGGCTTAGAAGAATTTCCTAGGCTTAGAAGAATTTGCCGGCTTTTTTAACTCGACTTAAACTAGACTAGGCTTAGAACAAGTTCCTAGGCTTAGAAGAATTTGCCGTCCATAGGAATTCAAAGAACGTCAATAATTTCGGCAATTTTGTTGAAGTGGTGTGATTATTTTAACGTTATTACGCGAAGGCTATAATGAGCACAACTTGCAAACGGTGGGCATAGCTGTCAGGAGAAGAAATGAGCCGCATGGTTAGACAAAGGCACCATGATGAGAAAGCTGACAGTACCTTAATGTTACTCTTTCTTAAAGCATCCACAATCTGGGTTGAAATCTTCTCAACCACTTACTTAAGACCAATCCTGTGTCATTTATTTACAATCATAAATTTTAATAGATCCCACCAAAATTTATAGTTGTGAATGAATGGTACAAAATTAGTCTTGGATAAATGGCACAGAAAATTTGGTTCCCCCGCAATCTTATGTATGATTTCCTTGTTTCTGTTCTTTGCTTTTCACGTCATTGCCCTTTTACTGTCCACCGCTTTCCCACTTGTCTTCACAATAACACAAACCCTAATTTATCAGATCGAGGCAGCCGACCCCGACCAGGAAGTAGCAACCCATCATATTTCAGGAAATCGGTTATACTATGTGTCTGATATTATCATTATCAGTCATTTTGGTCCAATAAGTTCATTTTTGTTTTTGGTATATGGTCCCGAGAAGGCAACACGGTCACATTTCCTTAAAAAATGACCCTTAAGTGTGTCAAGACTTTGGAGTTAACGCTATTGAATTTGTTTAATGGATGTGAAGATGATACCTACAGGTGTAGTAATACCAAGCGTGTATCATGATTTGATCGAGGATTCCTCCATACATGTAGACTTTGGTTGTTTATTTGGATCCAAGTTCGATCTCCTCATGCGCATGTGGTTTATGTGTCTTAAGTCCTCAATAGTCAATGCGTTACAATGTCAGATTAGATTGGAATCTACAATATAATTAAACTCTCGGATATAAAATACTCTATTATTTTTTACTGCATAAAAAACATATTATTTATTATTCAATACAGAATTTTACGCATATTTTAACTTATGAAAAACATAAATTAGAGAAAAGAGTTTTTTCCATTAATTTTGTCAGTATGAATATGATATAAACAGAATCCATGTGTAAAAGCTCATATTATGGTTTTATTATTAAATGTTTAAAAGTGATGCAATTAACTTTATGAAATTATTTTTTTCAATGAAATATAAAGATAACTTATTTAAAATAGATAGATACAATATTATCAATTGTACACAGCTTTCATTTTGTATTTCATAAAAAGACTGTTTTCGTTACTCAAATTTGTGACCTGTTGATTACAAAAAAGTAACTTTACTAATTACTTCAAAGCTCACTATCATTTAAATGAGTAAACTTACTAATTGTTTAAAAGCTCATCCTCAATTAAAGGAGTAATCTTGAGTATAATGGAATACATCAATTAAAAAGAAAAAAGGGGAAATGTATATAAAAAGAGAAAGAGGGAGATAGAAAGGGAGAAAAAAAAAAGGAGAGAAAATAAAGAAGAAAAGAAGAGATAGAAAATGAGATTGACATGTATTATTAATTATTAAAGAATAAATTATATTATAAAAATAAGAACATCCTTATAAATTATTATAAATAGGGATTAAAGTTTATTATCCCTTAAAACTTTTATGAAACACTTTTATTCCTCAAGCGCAGTTTTGTTGAGTGGAACACTAACTTTTGGTAGGGTGAATTTCATTTACCTTTGGAAAACTTTATAAGAGTCAGAACAAGGCAAGTAGATGTGTTTTATTCAAAGTTAGTTGCCCATTGCCCAACTAGTCTTTGAAACTCACTTCAAAGAGAGGATTGACTTAAGTTGAAAGAAAACAAATACCGTAAAGTCATCATTTTCTTCTTCCTTGCTGGCTTTGTTTTCTAAACCCTAAAACATGAGTTACCAGAAAATAACGCCGCAACTATTTTTTCAGTTTATATCTCTCTAAAACTCTTTCTTTCGTACCTTTCACCCTTGCCTATTACCTGTTTGTTAAAAGTCCTCGTTACTTCGTTTGCAATAGTGTTTTTTTTTACTTTCAAAGTCTAATTTGGACATCCTTTAGAAAGGTTTGGGCTGTAGGACGCCAATAGCAGCCACCATGACCTCACCGGACTTGACTGTGCATATCGCAAAGAAAGTTCGCGTCCGCGAACGCGATGAAGATCCACCTCCTCCAGAACTGCCAGAACCACCACGTCCCCTGAGCTACAGTGTGGCAGTCTCCGGCCAACCTAATTTTGCTAGAGCTGTAAATGACTTACCTTGGCCAGAGGAGGATCCAATTAAGCTTACTGAAAGAAATATCAAACTTGTTCAAGGATCATATGGTTTGGGAGTCAAATTGTCACCTACCTTCTGAGGGAAATTGGATAATATCTGGGCCAATGCAGTTGTTATCAAATTGCTGAGACGACGACTGGGTTTCAACAAGTTCCGCGATCGCCTCCTCACGATGTGGCATCCCCGCGGTCCCCTGAAAATCATGGACCTCAAAAATGAATTTTACCTGATCAATTTCAAAGAGGAAGAGGACTACATACATACCTTAACGCAGGGACCTTGGATCATAGTCGGACATGTCCTCTCCGTCCAATCTTGGACGCCAGAGTTTCGGCCTTCTAACGGTCGAATCACCCACGTAATAGCGTGGGTTAGATTTCCTGAGCTCCCCATTTCTAGATATCACCCATCTATTTTGACAGCTCTTGGAAATCTGGTGGGGAAAACTATCAAGATAGATTCAAACACACAACAGGCTTACCGTAGAAGATTCGCGCGCTTTGCTGTAAACCTAGACATCAGTTCTCCTCTCCGTTCGATGGTGGAGCTAGATGGGGAACTTATCTATGTGGTGTACAAAGGCCTCCCCCAGATTTGCTTCCACTGTGGAAGAATAGGGCACGGTACGGTGGCATGTCCCTCGCGACTCGAGACCAACATTGCACCCACGTCCTCCTCCGGACCTTCACCACCGTCAACTCATGTGGACAGACCTGGCGAATCCTCCTTCGGAGCACCCCAGCAAGCTGCTTATGGCCTATGGATGCAGGTTAACTGGAAGGGACGCCAGCCTTCCCCTACATCCACGGGCCCCCGCCGTGCCAATGCTGCCCATGCGTCCACCTCCAGACCCCGAGGCTAGCGATTCTCCGCGCTATCCACGTCAAAGTCGCTTGACCCCCAACATCTTTTCCCCTAACGGTCGTCTCCAGTCGCCCTACCGACTCCCCAGGCTCGTCAGATTCAAACCTCAACCAGTCAAAATCCCTAACTAATTTGCCTTCGAGTAACGAAGGCCACAAGAGAGGAACACGCGCCCCTCAAATTGATCTTCCAAGTCTCCCGCAAGCTACGACATCGTCCCCTCTCCAACAAGCAGTCTTGGGCTAGGCTATGCCCACACCAGCTGTGGGCTTTCTCAGCCTGCGCCCACAGCCCCAGTAGTCAAGGCAGTAGGGTCTTCGACCCCCCAACCCCAGCCCCGAAAGGCTACAGACCAGCCCACAGGCCCACCACACTCCCAGAACCAGTCCAGCTCATGTCGCGATTTCTATTCCCTCGCGTGTGGAACTAGTTTTATCGGACCCGTCCTTCCCTATGCCTCTTCCAGTGGATTTGGGTGGTGGCAATATGGCGAAGATCCTGTCGACCCCAATGGGCCTCCAATCCCAACACCTCTTAGCCACCCTTATGACCCAACTCCCCCCATCCCCCGGACCCAGTTTCCACGCCTTGAGCTGTTGAGCCCTTGTATATTGAATCGGATATTCCGATGGCAGAATTGGTCCCGGCCCCTGAGCTAATAGCATGCAGGGATTTGACTGATCAAGCAATCAACACCACAGATGGTTAGAGTTGGCCCTTCTCGCATTATGCTTTCATGACGATGTTTATCTGGAATTGCAAAGGGGTTGGAGGCAAGACCTTCAAGCCTATCATGAAGAACTATCTTCTCATCCACAAGCCTCATCTCGTTGTTTTGGTGGAGCCACGTATTAGTGGTGTCCGTGCATTGAAAATTATTCACACTCTAGGCTTTAATAACTCCTTCCGGATAGGAGCGGAGGGCTATTCGGGAGGTATCTGGCTGCTTTAGAAGGATGATATCGTTGTTAGAATTCGTATTGCTCACAGACAATTTATGCATACCAACGTGGACTGGGATCACTGGTCGTTTGATTTTACTACTATCTACACGAGCCCGACTTACGTGCTCCAAAAATACCTCTAGCATTACCTGTCGACCCTTGCCAGGACCACTACCGCTCCCTGGCTTCTGGGAGGAGATTTTAATGCCAAACTGGAAAGTGTGGACAAGCACGGAGGTTCCCGTCTCCAACCTATTGTCAACACTCAATTTCGTGACTGTATGCTCCAATGTCACCTTCAGGATCTTGGCTTTGCCGGTCCAAGATTCACGTGGCGAAGGGGTTCTATCTAAGTGAGATTAGATTGAGCCTTCGGCTCTTCTTCCTGGCTTTCTGCCTTTCCTAATGCTTGTATTACCTACTTGCCTTTTCTTAAATCGGATCACATTTCCCTTCTTATCACTTTACATACTCTAGATCCCCCCTCCTCTGCGTCGTCCCTTTCGGTTTCAATCCGCCTGGCTTACCTATCCTTGCTTTGCGCAAGTGGTAGCCGCCAATTGGCGCCCGCGTTACTCGAACCTTAGTGAAGCACTCACTAGTCTTTCGGATACCCTCCAACAATGGAACGACAAAGATTTTGGCAATATTTTTCATCGCAAAAAGCAACTCATGGCCCGCCTCACAGGTATACAACAACCTTTAGAAGCCTCCAAATCTCCCTCCCTTCACGTGCTCGAGAACCACCTGCGAATGGAGTTAGAACAAGTCCTTTATCAGGAAGAACTGTTCTGGAACCAGTGATCCCGAAGTCAATGGCTCGGTCAGGGTGATCGCAATACTCACTATTACCACGCTCTTACCCGCTCTAGGTGTCGACAAACTAGTACCATCTCGTTGACCGACGACGTTGGTAATGTGATCACTGACACCGCGACCATCCGTGGCTTAGCACAGCGGTATCTAGAGGATTTATACAAGTCCAACGGGCAGTCCCCTTCCTCCTGGCAGAGTTATGGCCTCTTTCCCCCCATCCAGCCTCACATAATCGTCTAGCTCACTCGTCCTTTAAGCCCGGACGAAATCAAGACGACGTTCTTCTCTATGGCTCCTAATAAAGCTCCTGGCTTTGATGGGTTTACAATACTTTTCTACCAATCACAGTGGGACACTGTAGGGCCCTCCCTGATTCTTTTTCTCTAGTGCATCTTTCGTCATGAGGCTTGGGAGTCAGCTCTGAACCGCACTATTATGGTCCTTATCCCTAAAACTCCGTCCCCCTCGTCGTTTACTCAGTTCAGGCCGATAGCTCTTTGCACTGTGATATACAAAGCACTCATTAAAATTATAGCTAATCGGATCAAGCCTTACCTTACAGAGCTTGTTGCCCCTACTCAGTGCAACTTTGTGCCCGGGCGCCTTATTACCGACAATATCATCATCACTCAAGAGGTGATTCACTCCATGCAAAGGAAGACTAACTAGACGAGGATTATGGCTATCAAAGTGGACCTCGAGAAAGCGTATGATCGTTTAGCTTGGGACTTCATCCAAGACACCCTGATTGATGTTGGCCTGCCCGATTCTCTGATTTTGCTCATTATGAAGTGTATCACTACTGCCTCCTTTCAAGTGAACT
>JAOQMP010000003.1:34733512-34747408 GCA_027563575.1 Erythroxylum pedicellare
GTTCATCTATGATTGGTTTATCATGTTTTAGCATTATTTGAGGTTCGTTGACGTAAGATGCATAAATGAAACAAATAAACTTGAATTGCACTGTTTTTAAGTTTCTTGGTAATGTCTCATATTGGTACATGATCTCATCTAATATTAAGATAAGTTCCTTAATGAAAAAATTATTCTCCATGAGGTATATGGCAGAAGGGGGAGTAATGGAGTACATATCAAGAATGATCCATTTTCACAGTAGACTACTGAACATTCATCTTCTTGATGTCTTTATATTGTACTAGACTTTAAACACGCTCTCTCTGTTGGATCCTGTTTTCGGAACCCAACTCTTGTGAAATCATAATCACTGAACTTATTCCAATAATGTCTTCTTAACCATCATCAATTCCTCTTCTTGCTCTGATACCACAGCTATTGGACCTCGATTCCAGAGCCCAAACATTTAGAGTCATAAACTGTGTACTTTTGCTTGTTACCACGCTTGGTTATTCCCATTTAACCCTCATTAGCCATCCTCTGTTCATCTTCATTCTTTGATACCGTAGTGTCGGGCCCTAACTTCCGAATCTTTTTTATACTGAAACAAATATTATATGCTCAACTTCCATCCAGATATTGAGCATCTTATAGGCTGGTTTAAAAATTCTACTCCTTCAGATCATTTGATAGGTCCATGTCTTTAGTTTATTTAGACACGAGGTTCATCTCATTTAGAAGTCGGATAACGAAGTTATAGCTGAAAGAATTAAGCATGATTTTTGCCCTCAATCATATTACACCTATCTCGGGACAAAAGACATAACTTGCTCTAGGGATATCAGACTAAGGTCATTCTTAGAGGGTTCGAAAGAGGACTTCAAGATCTATAACTTTCATGAAGACTTGAAGACAAATTCTATCGTCTGAATGGTAAAAAATGGAGCAAACTATAGCATCAAATGAATAGCGTATAGAAGAAGAAGTTTAGGTCACATAAGTAGAAACCAAACGAAGCAGAAAGAAGACGAAACAAGAAGGCAGACAAAGCAAAAAACAGACGAAGCAGAAAGCAGACGAAACAAAAAGGTAGACGAAGAAAAAAGCAAATGAAGCAAAAAGCAAACGAAAAAAAAAGAAAAAAGCAGACGAAGCAAAAAGAAAAAAGCAAACGAAGCCAAAAAGCAGACGAAATAATAAGGCAGACAAAGCAAAAAGCAGACGAAGCGAAAAGCAGACGAAGTAGAAAGCAAAAGAATAGAAAAGCAGACGAAGCAAAGCAAATGAAGCGAAAAGGGCAGACAAAGCAGAAAGCAGACAAAACAAAAAGCAGATGAAGCGAAAAGGGCAGACAAAGCAAAGAGCAGATGAAACAAAAGAAAGACGAAGCAAAAAGGGCAGATAAAGCAAAAAGCAGACGAAACAAAAGACAGACGAATCAGGGTCAACTTAAGACAAAGCAACTCTTAAGATGAAGCGGAATCAACTTAAGAAGAAGCAAAGTCAACTTAAGACGATGCAACTTTTAAGATGAAGCGGAGTCAACTTGAGACGAAGCAAAGTCAACTTAAGACGATATAAGTCATAAGATGAAGCGTCTTTACAGACGATACAACTCTATAGACGATATGATGTCATCACAGACGATGTGATGTCATCACAGACGATACGTCTTTGCAAATAATACATCTTTACAGACGATGCATCTTTACAGATGATACATCCTTACAGACATAATGACGTCATCACAAACAATGTGACGTCATCGTAGACGATACATCTTTATACTCCTAAGCATTTCCCTTTCTAAGGAACATAACTTTCGATCCAAAGGTCTAAAAATTCCATACTATATATCGTTGGAAAGTTGAAAGAAAGACCTACAACTTTTTAGAAGACAACTTGGTCTAATTTAACCTAGATCAATCCAGATTTTTCCCTTAACTCATAACACAAAATTTACCCTATGGAAGGCTTATAATTTTGCATGGTGTAACCTTGAATTGTCCTGAACACAACCATTCAGCTACCAATTTGACTTCATGAAACTCTCTAAACTTAACTTATTTGTCTCATCAAATCCAACTATATCTGATTAATCATAATTCCTGTCTTTCCTTTCCATAAATCTCACTTAGGTATATATATCTATCTACATATGTATGTATTAACAATTCATGCTCTAAAATCATCAACTCAAGTTGAAAACTTCTTCACGTATATCTAATTTCAACCCACATCATCCATACATCATTCATATTTCATTAACAGAAAAAGAATAAAGTTTTAAAAATCTTTAATGGCATTCTAAGCCACATTATAACATCATCTCAAAGTCTCAAATTACAACAATTCTTAAACAAATCAACTTGGTATGCAAGGCTTTCCCAAAACCAACCCGAAATACAAAATAAGCAAATTTTGAGAATTTCCCTTAGGCTCTTGATCACTTGATCTCTTAGTTATCACCTGAAGATGTGGTAGAAAGGGGGTGAGCTTGAAAGCTCGTGGGTAATAGTTTATAACAAAAAATAAGCAAAACCTTTGAAACCATTATACTTGTCATAGAAAATTTTCATTGAGTTCATAAAACAAATGTTTCTTAAACTTTCAGCGAAAATTCACAAGTTACAAAACATGAATACATCAACTTGTTAATATGACATAAGAACATAAGAACATCATAATAGTTTGGGTAGATCCATAAACATCACACGCTACACATTTTCAAATAATGGTCCTGTGTAGTCGTAAACTTGAGGGAGTCCATGAAGGAGCTTCGTGCCACTAACAGGCAGGTAGGAGAAGCCTATTACTTAGTCAACGTGTAGGTGACTGAACTTAGGAGACCACCACAAACCCACATAACATTTAATTCATGACTTGTAAACTTGTTGCCTAAAATGGCACTTCTTCAAAACTTGTTTTTCATAGACATGAGATATTTTGAAAACATGATTTCTTAAACATGTTATCTTTTCAGAAATCACATGTAAAGTCTTTTTATAAATCATCACATAATTCATATAATAACATATTGTAATTTCTCAAATCATTCAAAAACAATAGATGCAACACTTATGATGCAATTGAAATCAGTAAACTTCTTTGATTTAAAGAAAACATTTAGTGGCTTATTTACTCCATTATAAACATGTACCCACCTTAATTTCCTTGCTTTTAGACTTGCTCAAAAATTGGTTGATAGCAATGAAGAAACAAATGTCATAGCTATAGGGGATGTATGTATTGAACCTTGCTGCAAGGTTCATTTTAGGTTTTACACGACACATTTTATATGTGATCTTTATATCAATTTTGGACAAAGAAGGTTAACATTTTGTATTTAATGCTTCTGTTGTACAATTGTTGTTTAATGCAAAATATAATGGTACAACTTTCTTATCATATGGTTTATATAGAATATGTCTTAACCCAAATTAGATATACGCTTCTTCGTATCTTGCTGAACAAGTCATGAAGAGAATAACCCTGTTGAATGACAAGTCGTTCATGGTGTGGCATAAAGGTTTAAGCCACATTTCAAGAGTTAGGATTGAGAGATTAATTAAGGAAAACATTCTTTCAATTCTATATTATAATAATCTAGAAACATATGTTGACTGTTGCAGGGATAAGTTGACTGACATAAGAATAAAAATGCCAACTAGTGTTTCTGGCTTGTTGGGTCTGATGCATACAGATATCAGAAGACTTTATAGTTGCATTGTGCAATTCCAAATGTATTCTAACATTTGTTGATGATTATTCCCGTTATAGTTTATGTGTTCTTGCTTAAAGATTGAAGTTTGAGAACTAATTGGGAAAATTCATCAAGAGTGTCAGATCTAACCATGGAGGAGAATATCATAGCAAATATGGTGTTTTAGAACATAAAAAGGTCCATTTGCTAGACATATGAAATCCATTGGAATAGTGACTAAGTTCACTATGCCGAGTAGTCCTGAGCAAAATAGAGTGTTGCTGAAAGACATAACCACAACCTAAATGAAGAATTCAATGCAGAACAGGACTAATCTACCTAATTATCTAGAAGTGTGGAAACCCAACCTTGCACATATTTGTGTATAGGATTGCCCTACTGAGATAGTATAATCCTTATAAAGATAAATTACATGCTCGCTTTGCTCATTGTTATTTAGTCAAATATCTTGACCAATTGAAAAGCTAAAGATTTTACTATAAAGGAGAAGGGACCAAAATAATGGAATCACAAACAACTAAGCTTTTAGAATATGATGTCTATGATGATGGTGGCTTGGATGATAATAGGGTGGATACAACGGTTACTATGTACCCTCTACTTATATAGTTAGATCTATTGGATTTAGGTCTTTATACTGTGCTTGTGTAGGAACATGAACCCGTACTTGTACACATCGAGATTCTTGGGGTACAAGATCTAATGCAGTTATGTAGATTTGCTAGAGTGAGACGACCTGCTATCCCATTTGATTACATAGTCTATTAGGTGGATAGGACTATGATATTAGACGTGTTACGAATCCAGTTACTTTTATAGAAGTTATTTCTGGACCCAATACAGATTTGTAATGGGATGCAATGACTGATGAGATGCAAGTCATGAAGCATAGTAAGGTCTGGGAGCTAGTTGATTTGCAGTGGAACTGCAAACCCATCAGTTGTAAATAAATTTTAAAACTTAAAAGATTTCAAGATTAAGTTCAACGATTTATGGGCTCACTCAATTGCCTGATGATTCACTCAGGGAGAGACTTTAATGTTACCTTTTCTCTCGTGTATTCGTAGGATGCATTTTGAGTGATTATGGCAATTACAGCTCATGATGATATAGAGTTACATCAGATAGTTGTCAAAACCGCTTTCCTGATTAAAGACCTTTATAAAGAGGTCTATATGAAATAACCTGAAAGATTTCAGGATCTAGATGGAACTAAAATGGAACTGAAATGGTTTGTACATTAAGTAGATCAATATATGGTTTAAATCAAACCTCCTGAAAGTGATACCTTACATTTAATGAGATTGTGACCTCTTTCAACTTCATGGAAAATAAAGTTAAAAAGATGCGTGTATCACCAAGTCAGAGGGAGCAAAGTCATCTTCATATTACTACACGTGGATGATATTGCTCACATTAAATAACTTGACCATATTGCATAAAGTTAACTTTTAGCCAAGCATTTCAATATGAAGGACCCTTATGAAGCATCTTTTATCCTAGATATGTAAATTACCAGGACAGATCTCAACACTCATTAGGCCTCTCACAAAGTGCATATATGGAGTATGTGCCACAGAGATTTAACATGGTTAACTGCAAACCTCTTATAATGAAAGATTATTTTTGGTATAGTGTCAAAGAATAAAGAAAACAAATAGGCTAAGAGGAATTTTCCTAAAACTGGTACGGTTGATAGGCTAAAGTATGCTTAGGTAAGTACTAGGCGGGACATTGCATTTGTTGTTAGACTGTTTGGTCAATATCTGGTTAACCTATGTAGAGACCATTGGAAAGCAATCAAGTGAGTGTTAAGATACTTAAATGGAACTAAGGATTATATGTTGACATATAGAAAAGTTAACAATTTAAACCTTATAAGGAATTCAGCTTCAAATTTAAGCTATGTCTAGATGATTGAAAGTTCAATTAAGGTAACATTTTAATGTTTGCAGATGGTACAATGTCGTAAAAGAGTGTCAAGTAAACATGGGTGACTTCCTCGACCATACATGTAGAGTGTATGCTAAGGGCTGCTTCACAGACAGCTTAGCTTAGAAACTTGATTCTTGAGTTGAGTATGGTTGACTCTGTGACTAGACTCAAGTTCTTCTAAAGGTATCAAGGAAATTTAGATCCTTAAAGAAAATTTATGATTCTTGTACGTTTACTTTGCTTGTTTTAGATCCTATTTGCTTTCAAAATGTTACAAAAGAGAAAAAAATGGTTCGAAGTTATAGAAGAGGAACTGCTATCTATCTAGAAAAAGTAGACCTGGGATTCAATATACCTACTAGAAGGAAAGAATGTTAATAGGCTTACATGGGTGTTCATAATCAAGTATGATGTAGATGGTAGAATCTAAAAACATAATAAAATGCTTGTTGTAAAGGGTTATTCCCATCAACAAGGTATCAGATTTGAAGAAACTTTTTCTCTCGTTGCCCGCTTTGAGATGGGAAAACATATTTAACCTTAACTATTCAATTAAATTGGCCAATGCACCAGTTTGATGTAAATTTTGCTTTTTTAAAATATTTACTTAGAGGAAGAAGTATATGTCTCACAGCTTAAAGGTTTTGTAGTTAATGGCAAAGAAGATACAAACTACAATTTGAATAAGGCCCTTTACGTCTTAAAGCAAGCACCACGAGCATGATATTTATACAGAACCACTATAGTACTTAAGTTAATGAGAGCTAAGGGTAGTATACAAAGAAATCTCTAATTAGTCTTAATGGTAATGCTTATAAGAACTTACTTTTTGATATCTTCCTTTTATAGGCAATCTTACAATAAGTACAGTTGGAATTCAACTATCCTAATAGAATTTAGATTTCCTTAATTAGGACTCTACTATTATATATTGATGTTTCGTGTCTTGACCAATATTATCAATTCAACATGCTTAAAATATGTAAATAGGACTGCCACAACCAAGTCTCATAATGGCCATTGTATGAGTAATCCTTTAGACTTCATATATGTCAAAGATAATAAGCTTTGTTAAGTAATCTAAGCTTACATAATGCTTTTACTAAAGATGTGTTGTTGGCCCCCAAATGTTTTTTTTAGTTAAGCATGATTTAGATAATTATGAGACTTAGATAAGTGAATTTTTGGGAGATAATTTTTTTTTACTTTTATTTATGTCTATGTTAGTAGAATTTATTTCATGAGTTAGTTAAATTAAAGGTGGTAAAAATTCATAAAGGGGTATTTTGGGTAGTTTACTTAAGGTTAAAAGTACTAAGGCATTAAAGGAAGGACAAGGTAGACTTTTCTCATTCATTAAAGGTAAAATAGGAATAGAAAGGTGTTTTTTTGTGCTTGAGAAGAAGAAAAACGTGGAATGGGTGAAGGAAGAAGTGAAATATGAAAATCAAAAGTGAGAAAGAGAGGTTTCGGTGAGGTTGAGAAAAGAATAGAGTTTTGGGCTAGGTTACATTTTTTCTTAATCTTAAAGAGAGAATTTGAGGTTGCTCAAGAAGGGAAAAAGAAAGAGGAAGCAAAGAGCTTTCTTTAGACCCAATAATCTCATAAATTGGTGAAGATTCAAGGTAAGTTTGATTTTTATAATTTGGATATATAAAAGGATTTTGGTTCATAAAGTTTAGGAAATACATGGCATTCTAGAGTCAAATTTCAGTGAATGTGCTTTATGGGTTCTCAAATTTGAATTCGTATTGAATGAAAATTTTGTCTTTTATGAAGAAAATCAAGAGAGATGATCAAAAGAGGAGCAATGAGTTCATTTTGATGATTGACTGGTGTGGGCAGCCACCCTTGTGGGATGCGCGTCTAGATGTCACTTAGGGCATCGGGCACGTGACTCGCAAGGGTGGGGTCCCAACATTTTTACCTTAATGCTCTAAAACACACTCTACTTATACAATAGTAAATATATTTCGACAATCACATCAAAATTACACTTAATTAAACAAGATTGAAGAACTTAATTAAACAAGATTGAATTCTTCAAGCTTAACATATAATTAAACCTTAAAGTTCAGAGGGATTTTCAACAAAAGTGCATCTTGATATCAATTAATCAAATTATGAAAATGGTTACAAATCATATACATTAATAATTAACAACATAAAATAAATTAATCATATACTTTACAAAGCCTAATTGATATATACTACATGTTATTCATACAAAATAGACTTTAAATCCCTTCTTTGACGAAGAAATTGACTTAATGCTATACTCAAGTCACTACCTTTTTTATTGAATCTCACTAAAGTCTTCCTTCTTAACATTTCTTGTGGGTTTTCAATGTCTCTACTCCTAAATAACTTCTTCCTTTTTTTAATTTGTACATCCGATTCATCAACTAATATTGATATAATCATTTTTCAAAATTAATTGTCAAAAAGTTTGGATAACCAAACGCTTTCACATAGAAATAAAAAACTTACACTCTTGTTCGATCATGGTTTTCCTAGCCAATTTACAACTTTACTTAGGAATCAACTAGCCAATATCAACTTATTTGCCTTTATAAATTTATAAAAATTCTTTTTAACTTTCTATAATCTCTTGAATTATCTCAATATGATATTACTATCAAAAGTTATGATTATTAGTAATATCAAACAATGGTTGATGAAGATAACAAAATGAATCACGAAATGCTCTTATTTGGCTTCATTATTATCTCCTAATATTTCTTATGAAATACAATTATTTATTGTAACTTTTTATGAATTTTTTAATAATCTCAACTTTTATCCAAAACTATGTTTAAAATATTGAATAATATTCAATTTTTAACGTCACACCAGAAGTACATGTCTGTTTACAAAGTTATCTAATTTAACTTCAATTTAATCACTATTTACAAAATCCTATTAATTTAATCAATTTAATAAATAAATAAATAAACCTCTCAAAAAATAAGAAAATGACTCAATTACATGATTTTTTAATATTTATATTAACGAATGACCAATAAAGCCTACTAAAAGTTAAAACGTTAGTTGTAAGCCTATTGTGGACCATCCATCAAGATTGAAACCAGCGTCGTCTAAATGTAGGCTATTACATCCTTGTCAAAACTTGGGCAGAAATTTGCCTCCTGCAAGGGTGAGGATTAGTCTTAGTGTGATGGCTTAAAGTATAGAAAGAAAAAAACCACACCAGTCCTTTCATTTTGTATTTCTTTTGCTTCTTCTGTTCAGTTGACTTTTTGAATTGTGTGAACTCGATCCTCAAAAACATGAACACACGAACACCGGTAGATTCAACATGGATTCATGACTCCCCAGTTCATTCTGAGGTGGAGACGAAACTCAGGCAACTTTTACTTGAGCTGGGAAATTGCGACAAAATACTTGGTATTCAGGTCTGTAATCGTTTTTCTTTTCTGAGATAAAGTTACTTTTGTTCCTGTAAGTTAGAATTTCCCAAACCCGCCCGTGATCATTAAATCCAGCAAACTGTAAGACAACTATTGCTCCAGATTTTGGATAAAGAAGACTGAAATTTTGTTGTCCTAAGGTTTGTGCATACAAAGACGGAGAGGTGATCATTGATACATCAGCGGGAGTGTTTGGTCCAGATGATCCTCGTCCTGTTCAGCCTGATACCCTTTTTCCAGTGTTTTCTGTGACAAAGGGAATCACATCAGGAATGTTGCATTGGCTTGTTGACAAGAGGTAATACATAATCCTATACCAAATATATCAAACATCCAAATTATGAGTTTTTTTCATTTTCTTTTTGCTTGACAGAAAACTTCAGCTGGATGAAAAAGTTGCTAATATATGGCCAGAGTTTGGAACAAATGGAAAAGACATCATAAAGGTATTGAATCTCATCATGTCTTGTGATCCAATCAAGTTTCCTGAAGTCTGACTATGGTGCTTGCCTTTACTTTTTTTGTTACTATCAGGTTCATCAAGTGCTAAACCACACGTGTGGATTACACAATGCCTATACCTTGGGAGAAGGAGAAGATCCTTTGCAAATGGCCGACTGGAATGGATGCCTGAATCGAATTGCCCATTCAGTACCCGAGACGGAACCTGGCAAGCAACAGCTTTATCATTACGCATCTTTTGGCTGGTTATGTGGTGGCATAATTGAGGTAACATGTCATAAATGTTGGATGCAACTCTTTGATTAGTGGTCCCATGTCATAAATTTTAGGTTTGAAGGCTACAATTCATGATCCAAAGTAGAAATATATTAAGTGTTGCAGATATTAATTTAAAAAATTTTAAGTTTGAATGTCTTTAAAAGGCTTTAACTTATTCATAGACTAAAAAATAATTCATCAAAATTATGTGGCATTGAAATTAGATTTTATCTCATTAAATTTGAGGATGGTAATAGGCGGCCATAAGCTTATAATTAAATGTTTTCAATGAGTCAGCTTAGCTTATAGGTTAGGCCTTAGTCTATGCCTGTTCGAGATCCAATTATTCTAAATAAAACGATATCGTCTTATCTAAAAGAGTTAGGTCTCGGATAAGTTTGAGTTTGGGTAACCTAAACTAGGATCCAATTAAAAAAAAATTATTTTACACTTTTAATTTTTAAAAAATTTATTTAGAAAAATTGACAAGAATAGCTCACTATCATCTGTAATTATACGTCGATTTCATTTCTAAATGATGCCCCTTACAATATTTTTCTAATTTTGTGCTCTTCTATTTCTATAAACCTGATAAAGGCTTGTGGACTTCTATTAATTGACTTAGTGTTATGAGTGTGTTAAATTTGTCACCTACGATGTAACTTTTAAGTTATACCTAGTGGAATTCAATTCTTCACTATGTTACTCCAATATCGAGTTTGAACAACCTAATCCTTCTTCAAGGAAATCTTATAATTTGCATTATTCTGCAACAATATAATCAAACAAAACAGCATGCATTAGGAAAGAAATTTCAGGATGTTCTTGAAGAAGCTATTGTTCGCCCGCTCAAAATCGATGGCGAACTGTACATTGGAATTCCTCCAGGTTTGTATCAACTGCTAACATTCTTATAATTTCACAGCAATGTGTCATAAAAACTGGCGAAACTTTTACTTCCTTTCAGCTATGCTCATTGTGTAGTTGGTCTCTACTATCATGATTGGTACGTATCATGATTTGACTTGAGTTAGTGCTTTTTATGTTTCGGTTTCAGGAGTAGAATCTAGGTTAGCATCTCTTACACTTGACGAAGAAGATCTCAAAAAGCTATCAGAGATTAAAAGGCGTCCTGATCTTCCCTCCAGTTTGCAGCCGGAAGACATGGCCAGAATATTTTTTGCCATGCCTTCTCTAATGAGGAATGATCGTATTCGTCAAGCCATCATGCCTGCTTTCAATGGTCATTGCTCAGCCCGTGCTCTTGCTCGATACTACGCAGCCCTCGTTGATGGTGGTGTGATTCCACCTCCACATTCCAATTTGTCCAAGCCAAGCCTTGGTAGCCACCCTCACATTCCTGAACAAGATAATCAGGTATCTACTACCGCAATGAACACTCCAATTAGTATGTTCGACAACCCAAAGATTCACGAAGCATTCTTGGGAGCAGGGGAGTATGGGAATTGGGTTATGCCTGATGGGTCATTTGGATTAGGGTTTAGTAGAATGAGATCAAAGGATGGATCTTACATTGGCTTTGGACACTCGGGCATGGGAGGATCCACTGGTTTTTGTGATATCAAAAGCAGGTTTGCTATTGCGGTGACCTTGAACAAAATGTCACGTGGAACTGTCACAGGAAAAATCATTCAGCTTGTTTGCTCAGAGCTAAATACTCCATTACCATCTGAATTCTTAGGCTCTGATGATAAGGGAGGTGATGCAGACTCAGATATAAGTAGCATTCGGATTAACTGAAAGTAGCAAATGCTTTTTCACTTGTTTGCGTACTTGCGTGGCACTTTTACACGCATTAGTTTCTCTTTTGTTGTTTGCAGTACTTCATCTAAAGCGAATAACATAAACAAGTTACTGTAATTTTATCCAATAATGTTTTCTCAAGGACAGAGTAGCTAATGATGAGAAGGCATTCGTCGCCTTCCTTAACCCTATGGTTTTAAGTTAGGGTCCCATGGTGGAGTGGCAAGCTTCATATATAATTTCAACAATGATTACAATATAATAAATCAATGATTTGACAAATGATATAAGAAAAAGTGTCCTAATACAGCAAATTCTCTAGGTATAAATAAAGGATCAGGAATTGATTCTTTTATTAACACCACTCGCAAATTGATCATCAGAGAAAGATTTTGTTTGTGTTGAAAGACAAAATTATTGTTCAAGCAAGGGCTTTACGAAGATATCAACAATTTGACAACAAGACAAAAGATGAACAACTCAAAGATCACCATGCTCTGTTCTTCAGGAACTGGTTTGTTCAGAGCAATTATGAAACATTAGATCAGTGTTGAAAAGTAATTCAACGTTTGACCAAGTTTTATGGTCTCTCATCTGTCTTTCGGATTGATAAGAAATACAAAAGTCCAGAAGTACACCAGCTTTATCATTTATCTTGCTATTCTTTTGTCTGCCTTTTTTTCTCTATTCCTTGTTTCTTTTCCCATCAGTCGGAGGTTAAACATGTGTCTACAAGTTATCACAGTAAAAAGCCAGTGATCTGTAGAAGTTCTTGAAGAAGCTGATGAACCCATATAAATTTAGTAATGGTAGTAGCAAGCCCTTTATACTATGCTTCAGTAGTCGAACGAGCCACATATCATTGTGTAGAGAATGATCTAAGAAAATTTCCACCCAAGTAAACAAAATAGTCTGTGTAGTTGGACAATTTTCTAAATCACCAACCCAATCAGCGTCTAAATAAGTAACAGTTCAACACTTGATAGGTCTCTTTAAGAAAGTGTAGAATAAGCTTGACTGTTATCTACTGATCAATAGCAGGAGAATCTATAAACTAACATACCCAATTTACCACTTAGACAATACTAAGTGTAGTTATAACCGCATTGTAAAGCTCCAACAATTTGTTTGTGAAAATAAGGATCGTCCATTTTCTCTCCAGTAGAAACAAGATGCGAGCCTGAGACGGCAAAGGTTAGCAAAGGATTGCAATCCTCTGTGTTCGCCCTTGAGAGCAAGTTTAAACTGAGAATGGAAGTGATTACCATTGCGTATAAGAATTAGGCAATCGACATGGACTAACATGTATGTCATTGACTTTCTTTATTGTCGTAGAAATAAAGAAGTATTTGAATAACATTCCTGAAAGCCTACACCAAGAAGTAACTCTTCCAATTTGTGGAACAATGCTCGTGGGCATTGCTTGAGCACGTAAATCAACTTTTTGAGTAAGCATACCTGATAAGGTAGAACGGGAGTCTCACATTCATGATGAGGTAGTGCATTTGATAGCAAACAAAAAAGTTTCAAAGAAATTAATACCAAACATTGAATTGGAACCCTTAACAAGACTAGCTTTGTAATGTTCGACTTATTCATTAGGCTTTTGTTTGATTCTACAAGCCCATATATAACCCACTAGATTTATGCGTGCAGGCTTTGGAACCAAGACCTAGGTGTTGTTTTCGTGAAGGGCTTCCATTTCTAAAGCCATTGCATCTTTGCCATTCTGTGGCTTGAGTGACTTTGTTCAAGGTCTTCTGACCATGGGGTGAATTGAATTTTAGCAGGTCTTGGATAAGACAGCTGCAGAGTATCAGGCCATTTAAGAAGGTTGGTTATCTCGAATTGAACATTGAATGACACGTGACTAGTAGGTGATGTGTGTATAGGCTCATAAATTTAATGGGTTGAAGTCTTGGTGTTTATGAAGGTGAGAGGTTATGATTTTGTGCCATTGTTGGTGAGTTGTTTGCAACAGATGGCTCATTATTTGATTTTGGAGGCTCTGAGCTTGGAGCATTAAGAAGAACTGTAAGGGGAGTGAGACCTAAAGAAGAGACATCTGTTGCGAATAACTAAATTATATTTATATTATATTATATTTAATTAATTTAAATTAATTGTTAATAAAATTGTGAATAATTTGATTTGAATTAATATTTTTATTTAATTTTATAATTAAATTAAATAAAATTAATATAATAATTAATTAAATTCAAAATATATATTTCAAATAAATTTGATTTAATAATTAAAATATAAAATTTAATTTATAAATTATTTGTTTTTATAAAATAAAATAATTTTATTGAAAATCTATTAATAGATATTATATAA
>JAOQMP010000003.1:34778275-34798918 GCA_027563575.1 Erythroxylum pedicellare
ACTTATTTTAATTTATAAAGCCTTATTAATTTATAAAATTCTATTGAATGTTTTTAACAAAAAAGTTGTTAAAGTAAGTTTGAAACAAAAAATTAAAAATTAAAAATTAAAAAAATAATCGATTTAAATTTTTACGTTTGAACTGGGTATACTTTTTGGGTGGAGTTAGCTTACATCTTGATCCAAACGCAATAGACAGTTATGCTCCATAAAAATTATAGTTTCAAATACGAAATGCCCAAATATAAGGGAGTCCCAGATTAGTATTCTTCTGCTTGTTTTTGGGTTTTGTGTTGGATTTTGTTCCATTAAGCTAGACACTTTAACTTAGTCCAAGGGCAAGTAAATGCCTGAAATAGTTAGAGATAATTATGCATGATTAAGAGCTTCTCAAATTCTCCGTACCCATAATCCCGTACCAACTCTATTCCACACTATCCTATCCATATACAAATTGGTACAGAAGATTTGATCCTGATTAAGAGATAATATTTCACCAAGTTCACCAAGTGTTAAGTCAATCTCGCTAATGCATTTATGCATGACGATGGTTTGAGTGATCCAAACTCGAATCACGACCTAACCCAAAATCTAATTCAACTTACTCATTGTCAAGCCCACTCTCTGCCCATCATATTAGCAAATGCTTTACTTGAAGGAATGTTAAAGTCATCTAACCGTACTTCTGTTTTGGTTCATAAGGGAGCAGAATCCACTAATTCAGTACTTCAATGCGTGGCTTAGTCAATCACTTGCACTAAATCCAAGCTTCAGATTGTTATGACTTCTAATTCAAATTGATGGTTTGCTTATGATGCCATTGGATCTGAAGCTTATTTAATTACTTAGACCCAAGAAAATGACATTAGAAAAATGTTCTAAAGCATAAGAAACGTTTCCTAGATCCAAAACGTTTTCGGAGGTGTGGTGGAAACATTTCATGCCGACGAAACGTTTCCTAGACCTGCCTAAAACGTTGTGTGTGGATAAAAACATTTCAGCTGGCTGAAATGTTTCTGGCAACAAAGTTTCTCTGGCTGAAACGTTTCAGGTTTTGTTGATAGGACGAAACCTTATGTTTAAAGCCTTGATTCATCTACATCTTTACGCTTAGACAAAAAAATGCATACACAAGCTGTGTTAACAGTGACATCAATTGAATCACAAGCTTGAAGATGCGATTGAATCATAAACTATTATTGGCTGAACAGTTTGCAGGGAAGAAATCCGGGTAATTTTAATGAATCATAGCTTTCAATTCATGGACAACAATCTTTTAGTAGCCATTAATGATAAGAGAAATAGCAACTCCACTGATACAAGTGACAACACAGAAAAAACATATAATCACCATCGCGCATGAGTCATGAAGGACCCTCTGAACCCTATAAACAGACACAAAAAGGGGTCATAAGCCTCTTGGGTCCTTACAATTCTATCCTATAGGAAACAAAATATGGTCTGTAACAAAAGTAGTGTCGGATTTGATAATTGATGAGAAACATTTCAATCTTCTTTCATGAATGGTGTAAAACAGATCACAGAAAGAGGCCTCTCAAGGAAAACAATCGAGAGAAAGTAATTAATCACAATGAAGGAGAGGACAGAAACCTGAATACAAGCCCCTCAAGAAATGAATTGATTCTTTACTCCTTAATCCTTCCCCAGTTCATCGTTAGAGCAATAGGCTCAAAAGGAAGGATCTTCACCATCACAATAGTTTGGGAAGGTTACACATTTAAAAACCTTGCACTTTGAACACAACACGTATCCAATCTGCACTAAAAACATTACGCATAAGAATGCAGACCAATCTCATCCACTGTCAAACATAGTAAGAGGATTGATCTGATACACTCATAAAAACTCAATCAACATTTCAAACCAATTCCTAATTTTACATGTTGTCCAAGGTCATTCCAAGATTAGAAAACAAGAAACATCCTTTTTTCAAGCGAAATATACTAAAACAACAAAAGGTTGAACGAACTACTTACAGCTCTACAAGAGGGACAACGTCGGTAGATACGCTTGTTGTCGGCTTTAACATTGGTTTTTTGCCCTTTACAGAAATCACAAACCAACCATCCTTTTCCATTGCAAGGTTCACACATGATCGCCGAGTCCACCTTCTTCAGACCAACAAAACTAGTTAAAGTTCAACACACAAAATTAATGAGATAAAAATGATTCCAAAAGAAAAAAGGAACACCTTCTCCTCTTGCTGGACACTGACGCAGCTCAATGGCTTCAAGAAACGCCTGGACGTTGTCGTTCTCGTGGTTGTCGGCGACATCCCGAAGTAACAGGGGGTCTTGACCGGAGCTACTGAAAACGTTGCCATCTTAGAATAAGCTCACTTCTTCCACACAACCACCGCCAATCTCAAAGCAGTCTCTTACGTTATCCGATTACGTCATCATCACGTTACATTACATTTATATTACCCACATTAGAAACCCAAATTACTAAAATTGCCATCTGCTCTGGTTCATTTGAATATTTGTAGCAGTAGTAGTAGTGTATTTGCATTGCATGCTCACAGGCTAGCATCCATGAAGACACTGGTGTGCTTCGTTGCTTTTCTTCTCTTTCTGCCTCTTGATCGTACCCTCGCTTCTTCTGATCCATGTGATCCCGCCAACCAACGTGACCTACGGACTCTCCGATCCGATCAAATCACAGTCCTCATCAACGGCTACTCCGAGTCTCGCATCCCCCTCCTCCATTCCCTCGCCGTCACGTACTCCGCCTCGGCGCTCGTCTCTGCTGTGCTCGTCCTCTGGGGAAACCCCTCCACGTCAGTCCTAACACTTTCCGAATTGGCTCACAATCTCAGCCTCTCCTCCTTCGGTCAATCAACCATCACTGTCGTTCGCCAATCATCAGCCAGTCTCAACGCTCGCTTTCTCCCTCGATCTTCCATTCGGACCCACGCCGTCTTGATTTGCGATGACGACGTGGAGGTTGATCCTAAGTCCTTGGAGTTCGCTTTCAGAGTTTGGAGCTCGAATCCTGACCGTTTGATTGGGTTCTTCGCGAGATCACACGATATTGATTTATTATCAAGGAGTTGGATCTACACCGTGCATCCGGACAAGTACTCGATCGTGCTGACCAAGTTCATGATATTGAAGATCCAGTATTTGTTCCAGTACAGCTGCGGAGGAGGGGCTAAGATGGGTGAAATGAGGAGGATCGTTGATCAGATGCAGAATTGCGAGGACATATTGATGAATTTTGTGGTTGCTGATGCTTCAAACGCCGGCCCTATACTGGTTGGGGCAAAAAGAGTCCGAGATTGGGGAGATCCTCGTAACAATGATCACGTTGATCGTGATGATATTGATAAACGGTTTAGATTGAAGGATACCGTAAAAGAGGTGGGCTTAAGTAGTAGGAGAGGGGAGCATCGGAAGAGGAGAGGGGATTGTATAAGGAAGTTCCACAAGTCCTTGGGAAGGATGCCGTTAATGTACAGTTATGGGAAGACAGTTAATTCAGTTGGCGAGCAAGGATTATGTATGAAAGGAGGCAAGCTAGTGTTTTGTGATCAATTTTTCTGAGCATTGATCACATAATGATTTAGAACCCTGGAAATTGGGATACTTGCACTTTCCATCTTTATTATTAAATTGATCAAGTTTCTAAGAACTAACTAATGCCAATCTTAATCAAAGTCCTAGGTTTGTCGCCAAAGAATGTTCAAGAACTTTTGAAATGAAGCAGATATGAGATTGTAGATGTAGCATTGATAATGTAAGAAATGGGTTTACATTCATAAAAAAAAGAGCATTCTGAAATGAACACAGAGCTGCTCTGCTTCAATTCTCCTCTTTAAACAACTTTAATAGCATAGATGGCACCTTTAATAGCATATATGGTGAATGCCTAGTGATGATAGTTTTGTCCTTTCAGAATAGTCCATGACCTGAAATATGAAGACGGAGAACCTGTTACTTCAATTTAATGAAGACCCTAATCAAGCTTCAGAATTGACTGATGATGAATACAACCTCCAGTTTCAAGTTCAACAGGATCCTCTTCATCTCAAGAATCACTAGACAAATGATTATCCCATCTCCCATAACCCTCCCCATCACGAAATGAAAATTTAAAACCATACATTTGATTTGGCGTCCCTCAAGCAGTGGGATGTTTCATAATGTTATCGTGCCAGTTTTGACAAACGGTTGGTGTAAGTAGATGCAAATGAAATCTTTCTATTCATTGACAAGCTATGAAACAAGAAAGGCCCAGAAAACAAAGATAAACTCATAAGAAAAATGCTAATATACCAGCTACAAGCAATGTAGAGAGGATTGTTGGGTGAAGTTGGGAGGGTAGACTGACAATTCTTCAGTCATTCTGTTCAGAGAAAGGTTCAGGAAGAAGAATCCATAATAGTTCAGTTTCAAGTCCCACTTATGAATGAATCCACAGATTGTCCATCTTGCATTTACCAAGGCTTCCAAGCACAACGACACTAAAATATTATCTTTATGGATATTTTGTTACCACAGTTAAGAAACAGATAAACATGAAAAGCAATGGGTTTCGCTATTACAGATATCTGCACATTTTTAACACTAAAGGATAACCTTTATCAGATTCATGACCAAGCAGCCATTTAAGCCTAGCTAATCCAAAAATGTATGGTATATAATCCAGCAGACTGTTAAAACCCACCTGTAAAGCTGTTCAACAAGCACAAGAAGCGCAATCTGATGATTCAGAACCATTGAGGACAATCTTATCGTTACATTAGCTCGATCTCGCACTTGTTTTCCATGACCGTAAGGTCCACCAATGCAGAACAACAACCTTGAAGCTCCCTACAAAACGGACACATAGAAATGATGTCCACATTAGGCAAATAAAAGTTCTGTTGTTGTAGGGTAAACAATCAATACCGTGTTCCCAGCATCTGCAACCAAGTCAGCCATCTGTTCTGAGCTGACATCCCGTCCTTGCTCATCCAACATCACAATCTAAACACAACTGCTGTTCTTTAAGTGGCTACAAAAATCTCCATAACAACAGCATTAACCTTAAAAACCACATCAATGTTGGTAAAGACTATACCCAATCATCAGACCTTATAAGATTCATAACTGCCGCATCCTCGTCATCAACCTGAGCCCTCGAATCCCTGTAATATCAAGATTTATATTACATCATAAGATGAACTTCAGAAATCCCAAGACCTAAACAAGTAAAAACTTCCCAATTCAGTAGAAATTACAAGTTATGTGAAAATGAATATACCGCGCATTTCTGGGATTGGATCGAACTAGAACATCATCCACAGAGCAATAGTGACTAAGCTTGCCTACATACTCGTCCACTAGTAATTGTACCCCGGGGGACCTCCTTTTGACAACCGTGATAATGCGTATGGGTAGTGCCCTCTGGTCGTAGTAAATAAATCGGAATCAAATTCCAAAGGGGTATCTATTAAGTTACTAAACTTGACAGAAAAGGAGTTGTTGTCTTTACCACTGATTGGCCAGCATATTTACACTGAGCACCGGAAAATTTCAGAAGCAGGTTGGAGTAGGGTGAATTTGGGTGCTGTGAATAACATCTAGGGAAAGAGTGGTTGTTGAGAGCAAAATTAGTGCAGGCGGGGATTTGCGTCATCGGATTGGGACTAAATCGCAATCAGCAGATTTTCCTTTCCTTACGATTATTTACAAAACATCAGCTTTCAAAACCCCAGTGTAGATAGACCTGTGATGCAAAACTTCTTAATAGGTCAAATCTGCTTTCAGGCCGAGCCCGTTTCAGATATGGTATCGGACTAGTTAGTCAACTTGCAATTACAAGCAGATCGGTATCGGACCAATGTTTCTATTTATCACATACTTTTTCTTATAATGGGAATTCATAAATATGCCTTGGAATGATAATTTTTATTGTCCCAGTCTCAGTTTAACCCAGTAATCGTCAGCAACAAGCCAAGTTCATCTTTATCTTGGTTTAGGGATGTCTAGGTTTGAGCAAAAAATATGTTGTAATGTCCTTAGGCTTACTAGACCAGCTTCAAGTTTTAAGTCTCAGCAAGTCTGAAGAGCAAAAGGTACTTTTTTCTATAGGAGCAGTTAAACACCTTCTTTGCCAATGTCAATCACGCAAAGAGGCTGCCTGAATCACTACTCCGCGACCATTAACTTCTCTAACCCGAATGGAAAATCGAAATCAGTTTTAACATATTCAGCAAGAAACAGAAGATACATATGAAATTGCAATTTCAGATGTATCAACCTTCTCTAACATATTCCGCAAGAAACAGAAGATATCATAGCGAAAAAAGGTGAAAAGGATGACCAGAAATGATTTAGGGAAGCTGCATTCATCTCTATGGCACCAATTTTCAGCCAAAGAGCCAAACTCCAGCCCCATTAGTATACCGTAATCAAATTCCTCGTTGAAAAAACAAGAAAACCACAACCGAAATACTTCAAATGCATAATGATAAATGATTACTTTCGCAAATCAAAAGACAAGACTCGACTTCAATGATTGTTGAAGGGAGTTGATTGAACCTCTACGATAGCTAGCCGCCTCCACAAACCCTAAACCAGAAGCCAGCCTTGGATTAGTTTATATAAGAAGAAGATCACGAAATGGGAAATTAGGCCTTCTAGCTTTCTAGATTCTCGGTTGGTACTTCTCCGTGAGCCCAATAAACATAACTGATTATTAAAAACTCAACCGAATCGGTAATTTTTTTTAAAATTTATTTTAATAACAATTGTTAATTGAGTAATAAATTTTTATAAATTAATTATTATTTATTTATTTTTAAAAATTTTCAAATTATATTTTTAATTATATTTTGATTTTTTGTTTTTATTCTTATCGTTAACTTTTCAAACCTTTAACTTATTATTTTATAACTTTAATTTTCAGTCTAATTTTTAAAATATTGATAATTCACATGTTTATTTTATAAATTATTTTAAGATAATTTAATAATTAAATAATTGAAATAAGGAGGATGAAAATATCTTTATCCTAAATTCCAAACTTTAATAAAATAAAAAGAATGCAAATCTAACTCGAGTTTTACAATAGCATATATTTAAAAATGTTCTCAAAAGTGAAGTTTTATTATTTTATGTAAAATTATGGATTAGATCTTGTAATTTTTAAATTTTGGTTATAGTTTAACTTAATCTTAAACTTCAGTTCCAATTTCATCCGAAATTTAGATTTAATTAGTTTGACCATTGAATTTATATCATATCAACTTTAAGATAAAAGATTAGTATTGATAAGGAAATAGAGTTGGTTTCAAATATTTAAATAAATTTGACAAATATTTAGAAAGGTTTTTAATTTTTTAAAATTAAATTAAATTAAATTAATTTGAAACAGGTCTTTCAAATTTTATTATTATTCGAACTCATCGTTTTAAAAGAGATAGATCCTGCAGAGGATACTTCCCGACACCTTAGGAACTAAATCGTATCCAAGACTATATATACCAACTGAAGCTACGTTCCCCTGGGCCACGTTCACGAGGGAGTAAACTGAAAAACACGCGCCAGAAGAGAAAAGGGCAGAAACGGTTTCGTCGTTATCCACTTTAACGAAAATCATGAGGACCACCCTACAGTACGAAAGGGCATCAAAGTAAAAACATCAAATCATCAGTCCAATTCAACGTGACGAGACTGCCTCTTCTTCACTTAGTCAGCTCTCCTTCTACAGTATAAATTCCCAGCAACCAAAAAAAAAAAAAGGGAGTTAGATAGGTTCTTCACTTTTTCACGTCTCGTTGGTTAGCAAGAAAATTAGAGGGATCGAGAATGACGATTGAGGAGAGTAACGGAGTATCGGCGGCGTCAAGGAGGCACCTAGTGTTCGCTTACTATGTCACTGGTCATGGTTTCGGCCACGCCACTCGTGTCGTTGAGGTCCTATCCTTTGGATCTTTTCTTTTCCTTTTAACTTTCGATCACTTTTCTGCTTGTCGCGTTATTCAAATGCGCCCATCACCGTTTCCTGTTTACTGGATTCGGGTTTAGATAATGTCTGCTGTTGGTTTATTTGATCCTTTTCGTTGTTTTGCGAGGATCACGTGATTTTTTGCCGTGTTTTTTTGTTTTGAGTGTGTGCGTGTGCAATGTGTGCGGTCGGAGATGACGGTTACTGGAAATTTAGATGTTGAGGAATATTGATGGTGTATTCAGGTTGCTAGGCACCTGATTCTTGCTGGCCATGACGTGCACGTAGTCACTGGTGCACCTGACTTTGTTTTTACATCCGTAATTGACTCACCTAGGCTCTTCATTCGCAAGGTAGCTTACTTTTTCTCGCTTGCTTTCACCTGTAAATTGTTTGTTGTTCTTGCATTTACTGTGAAGTTCGGTGATTGTTGGTATCAGAATGTGGTCGAAATGAGGAAATTTGATAACTCTTACTTTCAGTAATGATTCTCAGATTTTTAAAATATTATCAACTCACCGACATTTCAATTCTTAGGTACTCTTGGATTGTGGAGCAGTTCAGGCTGATGCGTTGACTGTGGATCGTCTTGCGTCATTGGAGAAGGTATTTTTCTGATTTCCTTTTAAGTGAAAAAATTTAGAATCTTAAAAAAATTCGGCTCTGAATTTTAATTTCTGGTTGGTTTTGACTGGATTCTTTCCCCTGTTGTTAGTAGTTTCTACTGTTTTGAATTGTTTCTTTCTTTCTTTGTGTTAGTATTCAGAAACAGCAGTAAAACCTCGGGAGTCTATTTTGGCAACAGAAATCAAGTGGCTTACCTCCATCAGAGCTGACTTAGTGGTACTTATAGTCTTGTTCTATAATTTGATTTTGTCCTTGGATGATGAAAGCATTGTTTGTGAATTCTTTTTGATATATGCATCATCACAGGTGTCAGATGTTGTTCCTGTGGCATGTCGTGCAGCAGCTGATGCAGGAATTCGATCCGTTTGTGTGACCAACTTCAGGTGACTTTTTATGAGTCGCATCTATTTCATCTTGCTAAGCTTCTGCTTTCGATCTCTTGAAATTCTAGATTTTGGTTATCTTTTAACCTGACTAATATCAGTCATCATCACATATTTTTGCTGCACAGATTGTAGGTTTCTAACATATCAGTATTAAAGATTGAATGATTGCATGTCTGGACCTCCAACCAGTTGAATTTGAGTTGCTTGATTCAAAAGCATGCCTTATTTGTTTCTTGTTTATAATTTTTTCCCCTGCTTTAAAACAATACTTTATCTGTGGAGGGGTGACCTTGTAGTTTGCTATCCCTTAGGCTTCAAATTTGGTTATAATGTATATGGTTACTTGATCCACCTCCATGATTTTCCTTTCAATTAGTAATTTAAAGTGAAATGTTCCGTTTTATGCAGTTGGGACTTTATATATGCAGAATATGTAATGGCAGCTGGTCACCATCATCGTTCAACAGTGTGGCAGGTGATCCTACGGCTTCTCCTTATATAGCCATAATTCCGTGTAGTAATGATCTTCTAATTGGTGACTGTCAATTTCATTGGGGAAACTAGTACTGGTCTCTCTTTATACCTTGCTACGTTATCTTTTGTTAGGTGAACATTAGAACTCGGTTTCAAGCCAGTTAGTGATAAAGTCATATTTGTTTACAAAATTTTGGTAGATGTGTCCCTGAATTTTTGCTATTCTGGAATATAGAATGTACATATGTTCTTTTATTTCTGTATGTCGGAAAGCATAATCATCTATAACCTTATTCATCATATGTACCTATTGAGGTTAAACCCTTGTAGATGGGGAGAAATTGCTACCTTCCTAGCCACTAGACTAAATCCGTAGTTGCTATCTACCTCTGTTATTTGCTGTGTTTAGTCTGCTGTTTTCTTGCCAAAGTTTTACATGCTGCTGAATTCATGCAGATAGCAGAGGATTATTCTCACTGTGAGTTCCTTATCCGTCTTCCAGGGTATTGCCCAAGTATGTTGGCTCTTATACTGCCTAATTATTTCTTTCTTTTTCTCAATTTCCATGTTATTTGTCTAATTATCAATTTATTTGATTCCTGTTCTTTCTGCAGTGCCTGCTTTTCGCGATGTTATTGATGTGCCTCTAGTTGTGAGGAGGCTTCATAAATCCCGGGAGGAGGTTTGACATCTGAAACTATGTTGAACCCTTCAGTGATATCACATTGATCTTGGTTTAATTGTTTGAATCTTCTCATTGAAGGTAAGGAAAGAATTGGGTATAAGAAATGATGTGAAGCTCGTAATCCTGAACTTTGGTGGACAGGTAAAGACACCAAATCTTATACCGGATTAGATCTACTGACAATTATTTCATTGGCTTTGTTTCTTTTGAATAGTTGACTCCAGCAATTATATGATTTTGATCCTTTGATATGCATTGAAATTAATCCTTTGTGTGCTGGTAAGATAAGTTCTGCTTACCTTTCTTTTCTTTGTTGTAACTTTGAGTTTTTTTTTTTTTTTTATCATATGCAGCCATCTGGCTGGAAGTTGAAGGAAGAGTATTTGCCTCCTGATTGGCTGTGCCTGGTATCTTTCACAGAATAATCCAACTGTTTAATTTCACTTGATAATGAAAACTCAATCACGCTTTGGATTTCTTTTCAGGTTTGTGGTGCTTCCAACACGGAGGAATTTCCCCCAAACTTCATCAAACTTCAAAAGAATGCCTATACTCCTGATGTTATGGCAGCGTCTGATTGCATGCTTGGTTTGTATTTGATTTTACTATAGCTTCTTAAAATCGATTGCTGGGATCAATAAGATGATGTGTGTGTGTGATTCCAGGAAAAATTGGATATGGAACTGTCAGTGAAGCCCTGGCATATAAGCTGCCATTTGTCTTTGTTCGAAGAGATTACTTTAATGAGGAACCCTTTTTGAGAAATATGCTTGAGGTGCAATTACTTAATGACCATTATCATCATCTTATTCTCATCTTTTATTTGTCTTTCACTCCCTCTTCTTTGCCTCTCCCTTCCCTTTCTGCAAAATTTTTGGTTATCTAATTTTTCTGATAATTGCTCTACTATGTTTTCAAACAGTATTATCAAAGTGGTGTTGAGATGATTAGGCGAGATTTACTCACTGGTCACTGGAAACCTTACTTGGAACGTGCAGTTAGCCTGAAACCATGTTATGAAGGAGGCATAAATGGTGGTGAGGTATTGTCCTTTTTCATGCGTAAAAAACATTGAAATATGATCTTAATATAATACTTAAGTGTTTATTCCAAATATTTCACTGGTCATGAAATAATTTACTATTAGTTGTGAAAAATATGTTTCCTTCATCACTGATGAACTATTATGATCAAGTTCCAAGAATCTGATGATTGTTATTTAGCAAGCCTGCTTGCAACCTATTTTGTCTCTGGAGTATATCTTTCAGTTTCCAAAAGTTCCTATTGCTTATATTGTTGACATAATTGCAATTTTGAAATTATAGGTGGCAGCTCACATCTTGCAGGAGACAGCAATTGGCAAGAACTATGCTTCAGATAAGGTAAGAAAAATTATGCTATCCAGCAATTCATGTTATATTAGTTTTATGACCATGAATATTGTTGAGGTGATCTTCAAACAAAAACTAGTCAGAACAAGTGACTTCTCCAAATTTGGATCCTTTTTCTCTAATTAAGTTCTTCCGGGAGTTAGGAATCCATTATTCCATTTCACGATTTTGTTTAAATTGGAATTTGCCCTTACTTATTCTGTGTTTTGTTTCCACTCTCTATCATCTCTACATCTCCTCTCCTTCAACATTCATTTTTCACCTGTGTCGTAAGTGCTGAGAATTGAGATCCTGCTTACTTGTCAATATTATTTTGCCATCTCGTTCACAAGTCATATATCTGATTTTTGGTATGAGGTAATGGACTGCAATGGAATTGAGGATGAGATGGAATGAGGGATGTGATGTAATAGAATGCACAACCAAACAAAGGAACTAATGGTGTATTTTAATCACCTCCCAATTCCCTTTCATTTGTGCTAACATCATCTTAGGGATTACAGTTGGGAACCTATTTATTTAAATGATGATTTGTTTTCTGTAACTAGCTTGTGTATGTATACTCCAGATGATGTTAAAACTGTTATTTTCACAATCAACATGTAGTTTAGTGGAGCTAGAAGATTAAGAGATGCTATAGTTCTTGGGTATCAACTGCAAAGGGCCCCTGGGCGAGATATCAGCATTCCTGATTGGTATGCAAGTGCTGAAAATGAGCTTAACAAATCCACAGGATTGCCTACTTTTCAGACGAATGAGAATGGATCTGTTCTGAGCTCGTGAGTTTCATCCTCCTTTGTGTCCATGAGGAAATGTTGGTTTTAATGTTAATTGACAGCCTTTTACAAATTTTTCTTTAGATGGACTGAAGATTTTGACATTGTTCGTGGAGATTTTCAAGGTCTTTCTGATACAATGAGTTTCTTAAAGAGCCTGGCAGATCTTGAAACCATACATCACTCTGAAAATGGAACTGAGAAGCACCAAATGCGGGAGCACAAAGCTGCTGTTACACTCTTCAATTGGGAGGTCATTTACTCGCTTGTTTTCTTCTTAATCTGTCAGATCCTCTTTGTCTGCTTCTCAATTATATTTCTTATCAATAGCAGTTATTCATTTTACCAGTTGCTGTAAAGATTTTTAGGTTATTCAAACTAGGACCATATTCAAAACATCCACTTCATAGCTTCACTATGTGTTCTACTTCCTCTTGGCGGTCACCATTTTTTATTTTCTATCTTGATTTTTATGAACAGTCTCATAGGCTACAGGTTGTTTTTTACAGGAAGATGTCTATGTGACGAGGGCTCCTGGAAGGCTTGATGTTATGGGAGGGATTGCTGACTATTCAGGAAGTCTTGTTCTGCAGGTTAGGTTTTTGCTGGTAGCAGTTTGGTTGTTACTGAAATTATGGATTCCTTTTTATCTATTTTCAACCGATTTTGCTTGTTAATACACGCCTCTAAAACTGTGGATCATTTCACAAACTTGTGCATGCACAATTCAGTTATGAACATGCACTACAGAGACTCTGCTGGTCCCTACTATAGACTGTTTATATGTCCCCTTCTCTGACTTCTCTGTGTCTGCGTCTGTCTTTATCCATTTATTTCTTTGTTCGTTATTTTGGGGAGGGAGGCTAGTAGAAAGTAAGGATTAATGTCAAATAATTTATTTTCCATGATTTCCAAGCGCTTATGCGCTGACTGAAAATATTTCTTCCTATAGTATGTCACAATGAGGTGCTCCGCCCAATTTGTTTTATTTTGCTATGCTCTACAACTCACTCTTATTGATAAAGTTTTACTGTATGTTGCACACAGTTAATTGATTGAAGTGCTTTTCCTCTTTCCTCTTTTTCCTTTCTAAGATGCCCATAAGAGAAGCTTGCCATGTTGCTGTGCAAAGGAATCATCCTAGCAAGCATAGGCTATGGAAACATGCCCAGGCTCGTCAAAATGCAAAAGGTCAAGGGCCTACCCCTGTTCTGCAAATTGTAAGTGCATTCATCACACCTACAACAAATTAGCGTTCATGTATTTGGCTTGTTGGACATCACCTTATCATGTTGGGTTAAAGACAAATTATTGTTCAAGATTCACTTTCTTTAAAACTTTTACGCAAAATGTAAGGGTAGGGAGCAGTCTCAATTTTTTGTTCTAATCTGACCTAGTACTGATATATATATATACATACACACACACACAAATTCTGATTTCACCAGGTATCATATGGTTCAGAACTTAGCAACCGTGGACCAACTTTTGACATGGATTTGTCTGATTTTATGGATGGGGAGCAGCCTATGTCATATGATAAGGCAAAGAAATATTTTTCTCAAGATCCATCACAGAAGTATGTAACTTTCTTCTTCCCGGCTATCACAGTAAAGTCTATCTTTTAACTAATGTGACACCTTTCCAGGTGGGCAGCTTATGTTGCAGGAACTATTCTTGTTTTGATGAGAGAACTAGGTGTCCGCTTTGAAGATAGTATCAGCTTGCTGGTATAAGTTGCAGTGACCCAACTCCAAACTTTTTTCTGGTGTTATGTCATTATGTTTACGCTCTTATTTGTTGGGTTATTCATGACTATAATGCTTTGCAACACTGATATGGCCTCTTTTTACTTTGCCTCTGCTATTGGCTTAATTTGCACAAGAAATAGACAACTGAAATTGACTGAGATCTGTGGAAATGTTTACACTTTTTGCAATTTATGAAGATGATAAACCTTTACTTTCATCTCTCTATTCTAACAGCCTTTTTGAAGCCATTGCTAACATCCAGAATTATCAACTTAAATACGAAAATTGTAGGTTTCTTCTGCAGTTCCTGAAGGCAAAGGTGTATCATCTTCAGCCTCTGTGGAGGTTGCTAGCATGTCTGCAATAGCTGCTGCCCACGGTAATTATTATCTTGGCTCTTTGTGTGTTAAAAAAATTGAGGTTCAATTTTGTTTTGTGTATATAGGTTATGTGCTTCCTATTTTTTACCATCTCTCAAAGAAAAGGTTTATTGTCTTAATTTGTTTGGGAATGGAACGAGTTATATTTCATTATAAATGATGCTAGGCAGAGTTCTGCAATAATTGTAGCTTTCTGCGTTGTTGAGTTTCTCTTAATTGTAGTAGTAGACACATTCTCCTGCTGATCTTGGTTCTCTTTGTTTAGTTAAGCAAGTTTGATCTTTGAAATTTTTGGCTTAAAGTTCAACCTCTACTTTTACTTTACAGGATTAAGTATCAGTCCAAGAGATATAGCCTTGCTCTGTCAAAAGGTTTTATTGACTCAGCCTTTTGATTGCTTTTCCTTTTATTGCATGACTCCTACCGATACACTGCTCGCTTTACTAAACTGAAATGCTTCTTAGGTGGAGAATCATGTTGTTGGAGCCCCATGTGGTGTAATGGATCAGATGACATCAGCATGTGGTGAGGCCAACAAACTTCTTGCAATGGTGTGCCAGGTACTTCTAGTTATTAGACCTTTACTAAGGTTGTGGAGAAGACAAAATGATGCTCACTAGCCTGCTTATTCTCCATGCAGCCTGCTGAGGTTCTTGGACTTGTGGAAATTCCTAGCCATATTCGATTCTGGGGAATTGACTCTGGAATACGGCATAGGTACTCTTTGAATGCCTTGTTCTCCTGTCCCTTTTGAGTGTTCACTCCATTGCATAAATAGGCATTTGGATTTAGTATTCTCATCTCTTTCATCTTTCTTGCCTGTTTCTCCGAAGTTTTTACTGAAACAAATTCAGATTTTCTTACTTTGACTTGATTAATCACTCCCTTGCTTTTGTAATGGAAAAAATTATCCTGTCAACCAAATCTATGTCGACCATTTTCCCTGATGAGAGGTGTAAAGAACTAGAATGGGCTTATTAACTTGGGTTCAACTCTTCTATTTATGATAGAAGGGAATACAAGCTTATTAACTTTGCATCCCATGCTTTGAATTGTATAAGCATTTATCTTCTTCGGCCTTTATCCATATTTCACGTTCTCCGGGCATTAAGTTGAGATTTTGGTTTCAAAGTGTCGGTGGTGCAGACTATGGATCTGTCAGAATAGGTGCCTTCATGGGCCGGGAAATAATCAAATCTACGGCCTCCATTGTGTCTGCGAATGGATCAGTGCCTGATGACTTGGACAATGACGGTGTTGAACTATTGAAAACTGAAGCTTCATTAGATTACTTGTGCAATTTGCCACCCCACAGGTAAGCCACCGTTGTAGTGCTGCACTGGTAGTTACACTCTCATTCATTTGTTTTGTGATATGATAATCTAAATTTTCAAATTGACTCAACAATTTTAAAGGTGGAGATGGACAGTAATTTCTGTATTATTATTATATTCACAGATTTGAAGCTCTTTACTCTAGTGCACTTCCTGATTCCATGCTTGGTGGGACATTTGTGGACAAGTATGCTGATCATAAGGATCCTGTCACAGTGATTGATCAGACTCGTGCATATGGGGTGAAAGCAGCTGCTAAACATCCTATCTATGAAAATTTTCGGGTCAAGGTCAGTACGTTTACATTACTCACAGTGTCCTTACCAGAAAATTCTATAACTTTTTGTGATCAATACTAGCTAGAGCTGTGGTCTTATTTAGCATTCATATGTTTAAACATTAGTGACTCATTTCTGGAACTTGATATTAGGCTTTCAAGGCATTGCTAACATCATCAACTTCAGATGAGCAGCTTACTGCTCTTGGGGAACTATTGTATCAGGTATGCCCTAATTTTTGTCATTTCTTTGATTATCTCCTAGCATCATAGATAACCTTTCGTAGTTCTGTCAGAAGTTTTTGGATAAACCATATCAATTGTCTGCTACTCTCTACTCCACAACAGAATCACGAACCAACACAAGCACGGATATTGTGTTTGTGTTGCCTTTCCTACATATAGAAGTTTTCAATGGTAGATTGGATTTAACCTGAATCTGCAATACTTAGTTAATTCTATTAAATTTCTCAAAAATTGGAATCAAGAGCTAATGGATGGTTAGAAACTTGGGAAAAAGACTTTTATGAAGTTGTTGTTGATACATGTAAAAACTTCTTTCAGTGTCACTACAGCTACAGTGCTTGTGGACTTGGCTCCGACGGGACAGATAGGCTTGTACGATTGGTGCAGGAAATGCAGCATAGCAAACTGTCTACAGCTGAAGATGGAACTCTGTATGGAGCAAAAATTACAGGCGGAGGTTCCGGTGGAACAGTTTGTGTGGTTGGTAAAAATTGCCTACGGAGCAGCCAACAAATTCTAGAGGTAATTTACTGTTCTTCCTTCCGTTTTGGTTTCTGCTTTTCACATCTGTGACGGCTTATATTATAAAGTTTGCACACAGCTGTGGATTGGCATTTGAAACTACTATATTCTACTAGGCTTTTTACAGATTTTGCCTTGGAACTACTAAAATGCTAAATTGGTTAGAATCCACCACCTGTGGCTATCATGTAGTGATTTATCCTGCCCGATGTCTTCTTTTCTTGTTAATGAATTTCACAGCCTATGCATGCATGTTTAACTTCTGAATGTTCCTAACCTGACAATCTCTCTTTTGAACATGACAGATTCAGCAGAGATACAAGAATGCAACTGGCTATTTGCCATTTATTTTCGAGGGTTCATCACCTGGGGCTGGGAAGTTTGGTCATTTGAGAATCCGCAGGCGCATCTCCCCAAATTAACAATTTCATTCTTTAAGCAATAAGTTAGAGAATAGCCTTTTCTATTTATATTGTAAGCCGAATAAACTCACTTTTTGATTGCCCATTTATAATGATTCTCAGTTTATTAACTTACACAACGATGCCTAGTTACTAGCAAAGACTTGCAGTTTATGACTTATAGCAATTATACCCTACTGTACCAACTACAGAATAAATAGCTTCGCTCTAAACAGCTTCACAATGGGAAAAATTATCAGCTATTTCATACCCAGGTAACCGACTCACTTGAAATGTCATGCACAGTCAATCTGGAGGACAATGACCATTGGGACGAGAAGCCGTAGCAGGAATCGAGGCCCCTCTGGTCTTTCTACTTCGTACTGGTTTTCAGGTGTGAAGAATTGGTTAAAGAAACACCCATCACAATAATAGGTTAGAGTTTTACCATCCTAGGCTGGCTTTTTAAATGTTGTATTGAATGATTGATTGAATACAGATTAGCTGAGAAGTTGGTATCTCTTATTATGAGAAAATATATATAGGGATGGGGGGGGAAGTACAACTTGAGCTGAATTATCACTGTCAATAGCATCTCCTAAAATCTGCCACAAGTGTTACGCCATTTCCATCCCCGTTAAAACTAATCCACGCAAATAATATGTGGTGATAAAGTTGCATATTATTACTAGAATCTAACCTTTCTAGGAATGCAGAACAGTGGAGACACGTTCTCCAAGAATAGTATGTGCGTATCCACAGATGACACAGCTATGGCGTTGGGGAGCTGTTCTGATCCTCCTGATAGAAGGATTCATATGTGGCTACTCTTGTCTTTGATTCAGGCAAATCTAATTCTTCCTTGAAACCTTGAGTCATCTTGATAAAGTCGTTCATGTGCGTTATTTTCCATTGCTTTGAAACATAAAATGACACAAGACATTAGAAAAACAGAAAAATTGACTAATCTCTATAAAATCCAAAACCCTATAGATGACATCCTAGTCACCTTGCAGGAAGAACTTAATTCAGCATCTTTCAGGTCAAACTCAGTATTTGCTCAAGTACCAGGTGATTATTCCAGTACTAATGATTTCCAAATTAGTATCAAGAGTTTTCTTACCTCAACTATCTGATTTAATAGAACTTAGAGAAAGGCATCAGTCATCCGAGATGAATTTTGCCTAGGAAGAAAAAGTAGCTATCTACTTTTGATTCAACAAAAACAAAATTTCATCACATCCCATAAGAATCCATAGAATCAGTAGACAATACTTATGTTCCCTTGTGTTTCTTGCCAAAATCAAATCTACAACATGACTAACCATAAATAGTCTGAGAGAAATTTACCTCAAAATCCCACTCTCCATACAAGTTAGGATCATCTTTGTCCGACCAAACATAAGCAAACACTTGAACTTCATCGGAACTGTCCTGCAACAACATCAACACCCCGTTTCAGCAAGAACCCATCTCACAGCAGACTCCTCCACATACAAACTACATGAAATATAATCCCTAAAACAGACAATCAAAGAATCAGTTACAAGATTCAATTGAATACCCACCCTCAAAGAAACATCCACAGCCCTTCTCTCATATTCCTCGTCCTCGAACACATCTAAAATGTCCAACTCAGAGTTGGTAATGCCAAAGAAGACCTTCATTCAATAGAAAATTTCTTAGAAGCTTTTTTTTTTTTTTAATGACAAGGAAAAGAGGGTATCGATTATAGAACTCAAAAGCTTCAAACAAATAACAATAAACTCAGACCTTGCCGGTAACTTTCTTGTTCTCTACAGGAAGAATAGCCGGATAAACACGCCCTTTTATGCTAAATCTATGACTGTTCAATTGCCAAAAAAAAGAATCAGAGCATGTAAAAGTTGTACGTATATTTATGCTGATGAACTCAACAACTATAATTGGACAGAAGAGAGAGAGAGAGACGCACTAGCCGTCGAGAACTGCAGTGGAGGATTGAGGGATGCGGTTTAACAAAACGCTAACCACGTCGTCGGCGAGGAGGCTTCCGTACACGAACACCTTGTGAAGGCCACTACCTGCCGCTGCCGATGAACCCATCTTTTCTTGTTTCTCGCAGTGCGTCACCGACTCAATGTGCGAGGTCGTCAAGTTGCTTGTGTACGTTCGAATGTTACCAATAAGTTCTGGATTTGGGCACGGTAGGATATTTTTTAGATAATTTTTTAAATTTTATGAAATTATAAAAAATTACTCATTATATTATATTAGAAAATTCCAAGGGCAATCAATGGCTGAAAAATAGCATCTATAACCCCTGATTGATAAGTAGAAGAAAATTACCTCCCATGGCAAATGGCTGCTCTACGATGGTACCACCAAGAGGAATTCCATAGATCTTACCACCTTCGTGCTTGTCCCATCCACCAACAATGAGATCAGTTATTAGCTTGTTCTGCAATATCAGACATAAAAACTTCATACAGATCCTTCCACCGAAACAAAAACACGAGTACCCTATTCAAAAACTAGAAACAAAAATCACATGCAAACCCAACCTTGTTGCTATAACATATTGAAGTAACTAGGTTGGCAGCAGCTTTAACCGTTGCAGCCTGTCCAAGCTGAATTCTATACGTTAAAAGGCACAAATTGATCAGCCAAATCCAGAGACCGAATATATACAAAGGGCACTACAGGGATCAAATTCACACATGATATGACAACAAAGGAGAAGGGAAATACAATAGCTTACTCGTGCTGTTCCAGAAAGTAACGACCGTAGTCAGAGATAAATTGGCAATCCGCAGCCTTCAAAACAAAAGACGTAAAAGCATCAACAGAACCATACTTCTGAGGAAAAACAACCCAAGGAAACAAGCTTCACACAAAAGTATACCGATCCAGATTGACAAATGTAGACATTGTCAGTCAGCTTTGTGATCTTGTCGGAAGCCCGGCTACAAACGTAAGGTCCTGCCGAAATTAAACAGAATTTATTATACTCGTATAGTTATCTCTTTATTTAATCGAATCCTTCAATTAGGGAGCAATTTCCCCAAAAAGAAACGGACATTTCAAATCTTACAAGTGGTAGTACGGGAGTCGGCGCAGAGGACAACACCGCCGTCGTAAGTGACGACGATGATGGTGGTGCCCGTGGAGTTTGGAGCGTATTTAAGATCCATAGTTGTTGTATACGTATCGTTCGAGAGAGTGATATGAAGCAGAGAGGGATAGTCATATTTAAAGCAAAGTTCGTTATGATTTTAACAGACTAAGGGAAAGAGAAAACAGAGACAGTACTGAAGAAAGACCTGAAGAATGACAGCAGGAGAAAAGACGAAGACGACGAACGTACTGTTAACCCATAATTGTAATGTAACGTCTCTGATAAACTTTGTAAGATTTCGACACGTGTCACTATCTTAACCATTAAACAACGTAAATCT
>JAOQMP010000003.1:34890227-34906781 GCA_027563575.1 Erythroxylum pedicellare
TTTGATCATTTGATGACTTTTGATTGAGGTATCGGGCTTAGTTGTGATATTTTACATCCTTTGCATCATTAGGGGGAATCTAAATTGTATTAAACTCTACATCCTCTTGTGGACATGATTGCATGCAATGAATCAAATGTTCTTTACCATTGTTTCATGAGCATTTTTATAAAAGGAATACAATTTATGGATTCAACTATATTACTTTATTCTATTGTAGCAATAGAATGGTAGATATTATGGTTATGTCAATGAAGTGTACAATATTTAGATGATTAAATTGTATTTTGAGAACATTATGTAGCTAATGATATATTAATGCAAGCAAACACTAGAGCATTTTTTTCTTCAAGAGTTTGGAAAGGAAATACCACAATATTCTTGATTTTAAACATTTTGTCATCATAAATAGGGTGTATAAATTAAAGGGGTGTTTGATTAATAGATATAGGAAGGGGGTATGGGTAAAGAATGAAAAACAACTACTTAGTAATACATTATCTTTGGATTAACTGTATTTGTATATCCAAGTTTTGGGTATGTATTTTTCGATTATGAGAGAAATGAAAGTCATTTCACTAAAAACATAAGTGTCACGGGCATAACATTTCTTGTCTCCACCACCTTCTCTTTTTTAGCAATGTGTAATCAAATATAATTAATTAATTATAATTTTCTCTTTTCTAGCAATTAAATATAATTAATTAACATATATTAAAATTTGATGTAAACAAAAATTTAACAAATTTTTTATTTCTAAATTTTTTAACAAACCAACCNNNNGTAGTAGTAATAATTTCTTTGTCATAATCAACCATCATAATTATAATGATCATATTCATTTTTATTTCTCACTATATTCATTTCTATTCATATTACCAGGATCTTATGTGAACCAAGCGCCCCTAAAATATAATTAATTAGAACATGTTTAAAATTTGATGTAAAACAAAATTTTAATAATTTTTATTTCTTAGATTTTTAATAAATTAACTATCATCAATGGTAATAGTAATTATTCTTTCGTCCTACTAACCATAATAATTATAATGACTATATCAATTTTCATTCCTCACTATATTCATTATAAATCCTATTACCATTCTTCCAAGTGAACCAAGCACCCCCTTAATTTATGTAATTTTAAAAAGATTAGTTCTTAAATTAAAATATTTAAAATTTTGGTAATAAAATAGAAAATCCTAAAAGTTAGGCATTCTTTTATTTGTTATATTTTTTGCACGCAACATTATATATTTTTAATCATAATTGAGAAACTATAATTCAACTTTTTTCCATTTGGTGATATAATAAACTAAATGGTATAATTAAATTTGATAGTTCAATTCTAATTACCTAACAAAATTCAATAGAAACAAATACTAGTAAATTAAAAAAAACCAACAATTTGCGATAAATAATAATAATAAACTAAATAATGTGATTTAATACTATTTGCTTGTATTTTAATAAATATTACTTAAAGTAAAATAATATGATTTATTAACTTATTTATATCAAATGGTTATTAGATTTATTTTTTAAAGAATTAATTGATTTAGAAGTTTCTACTCTTTTGATTTTTTTTAATTCAGTATCAATTTTCTAAAGTTTTCAATTAATTGATTAAAAATTTAAAATTCGTATAAATCATATCAAAATATTATTTTTGATGATGTAACCAATAGACCAATATCCATGGAGTATTTAATGAACACATCACATCAACTAAAATAACTTAGACTTATATAGATTTTAAAAGGATAATTATTAAATTGAAATAATCTCAAAATGTTACACACTTTTAAATTTATTATCTCTTTTATAAATAAAAGCGATTTATAGGCGACGAAAATATGTTCACCCTTATTATCATTAGTGTACGAGGCTAATTAAGTATGGTCATTACAATTCTAAATTTACATAGTTCAATGTTTAAACTTCTAAAGAATAAGGAAATGACATCTTCTACTTAGGTTGTTGGATTTGTAATAAACTATCCAATTACAACAATTAATTAGAAATTTTGACTTAATAATTAGCTCGTTAGGTTTTAACAATAATTCAATTTTATTTATTTATAAGGTCGTTAAGTTTTAACTAAATTTTGAACTGCTATTTTATTTTAACGAATATTTTTAAAATTTTAAAGGTGCAATGTGAATCATTTATTGTAAAAAATTCATAATAATTTAATATTCATAAATAATAATTAAAATTGTGTTGTTTAATTAAGAAAATGATTCGAAATAAAATGCGATAACATCATAATTTTCTATAGCAAAAGTTATTTTTTACGATAATAATATTATTGGCTTAATTAAAAAATAGGATACATTCTATCGTATTTATAACATAAGCATACAAGGCGAAAAAACTAAGTAATAAACTACATTTTAAATATTTATCTACACAATATGGTAATGTTTTAGACTTACCATATAACACACAAAATAGAAATTCAATGTATGTATCTAATAATTAGTTCCTTAAGTTTTAAGGATAATTCAAAATTATTCATTCATGTAACTGATAATTTTTAACTAATTTTTGAATTGTATCTTTTTTTATAGCCTCTTTATTATTCAGAGGTAAGATTATGTATTATTGGACCTTTTTAAACTTTGATTGTCAGTAAGACTTATGGTGTTGTTGCTTGTTGTAATATTTTCTTATAATAATTTTAACCTTTAATGGTTATTTTTTTAAGAAATTAACATTGCAATTTTAATGGAGGTATTTACAATAATTTGAGATTTATAAATAATAATTAAAATTGTCTTGTTTAAATAAGAAAATAAGCAGAGATCTTAAAAAGTGTCCAATTCGATTTTGACCTATGGCCTGACCGTTATTTCTAAAATGACATCATTTTTAAAGTTTTTCTAAACAAATGATAAGTCAGATTGACCCAGCCCGCCTATAGCCCGTTGAGTCATAGGCCAAGCTACGGGCTCGGCTCATCAAACCACGGGTCATCATCATCGACATTGTTTTGGAAGTTTTTCTAAAAATTGATAGACTAAATTGACCCAACTCACCTGTAGCCCGTTGACTCAATAGGCTAAGCTATGGGCTGACTCGGGCTCGGCCCGTCAAACCACGGGTCACCATGACCCGAAGCCTTCCCTGGTCGACCAATTAATATTTTTACAAAATGGTTCCAAACAAAATCCAATGAAACCTGGAAGTAAGACTATAAGAGACAAGCTAATTACCACACTTTGTCGAGAACAGCAGACTCCTCTTACAAAATTTTGAAAAAGAGTGAAAAGAAAAAAGCAAAAATGTGGGTGTACATTACGTACATCCACGTGGCATGTTCTCAGTGGTTGAGTGTTTTTTGAGAGGAGGGTACTCTCTCTCTCTCTCTCTCTCTCTCTCTCTCTCTCTCATGCACTGCCATGTCAGAGTGCAACCCGCCCGGCGAGTCCGTATTATGTATGTTTCTCTCTCTACAACTATGCGATTTCCCTCTCTAAATCTTATATAGTCCCAAGTCTCTTTCGATATATTTCATATTTAGTTGTTGTTGTTAGTTGTTGTTGTGTCGTGTTTAGGTGCCTGCCTCCTTTCTCTTTCTTTTTTGTGTCTCGTATCTCTCATTTATCTCTCTCTCTCTCTCCCCCTTGCTTCTATGCCCTAATCTCTCTCGCTTCTCTACCCCTTTATATCAACACTGTGTCTATGATTACAACATCCAGGTGTTTCTGATTCACTTGAACGATTGTCGAGCTTGTTTTCCCATATGGGTACTGTTTCTTTTTCTGTTCTTGTGCTTGTCTTTGGTTTGGATTTTGTGGGTATTTTGTTTTATTTGCTATGAGCTGATTTCGCGCTTGGTATAGTGAAATTGATGTCGTTTTGGAGCTGTATTTATGGTCTTATTGGTTGTTGCTAAATTGTGCAGTTTCTCTGTATTGACTTGGTAATTGGGTTTTAGAATTATGTACTGGAATTGGCTAGTTGATAAAGTGGGTTCTGGGACTTTTAGTTAGTGAATGCATGTGATTTGCTAAGTTCATTGGTCTGATTGTTTAGCTTTTGCCCAGAGTTTGAAGTATCTTAACTGTTGGTTTGATTAAGACGTTAGTTTGATTAATTCATGTGAGCGGGCTGATGCTATGATTTTCTTTTATCCTAATGTTGTCTTATGGTTGCATTCGTGCTGATACCAAATGAGTACTTAAATATGTTCCAGATGAATGCAAACATCATATTGTTAAGCCGATATATTGTTTTATACTCTTTGATCCTGATTAATGTTCTTGTTTAACAGCCAGTTTGAGATTCTGCTGCCCTGGATTGATTGAAGCCTTGTTGCATCTTCAGATGCATGGCGGGCATTCTTTGCAGCAATATGTGTAAAAAGAACTGGATTGTAGTGAAGGATAACAGTTCTGACAACGAGTAAAATGATAAACAGAAATTGGGTGTTGAAGCGCAAGCGAAAAAAGCTTCTCTATGGACGAGCTTTGTCTAATAGTAGCAGGGAAGAGAATTCAGCTTCCTTGGAATCTCCAAGAAGTGCTTCTACTGCAAAACGCAGGCCAAAGATTGAATTAGTTTCTGATGTATCTTCGTCCAAGAGGAAAGGGAATGATGGCGTAAGTTACTATCTTTTGCTCTTTATTAGTGCTTTGTAGACTTCATTCTAGCTACTTGGGATACTAAAGTTCGTTGTTGGTAAGGACAATGAACATTCACCATTTGCTTCACTCTTGATATCTTATGATGCAAATTTGCATGCTATATTGTTGTCTTCACAGATTTGTCATAAGTCTTGGTAAAGTCTGGCTAAATCAGTTGAATCAGTTGAACTGTCTGCTATAAGAAATCTAGTCGTTGAATGTAATGCTCTTGAAATCTAAATGCATGTTTGCTTCGAACTTCTTCAATCCGGTTGTTTCTGTTGCTACATTTCTAGACGAGGCAACAATTTAATTATTTGTATTTCTAAGGCAGTAAGTACACACGGAGTAAATAATAAGGATAGAAACTGCTGCAGAATGCTACTCATTTAGAGAACTATGGTAGTAGAGTCCATATAAATATTTATAGCGTAATCCTTTGTAGCATCTTTATTTATTCCGTGTCGCTATTTACTTTCAATCCTTATGGACTTTTATCTCCTTTGCATTCCAGTATTACTATGAATGTGTTATCTGCGATCTTGGTGGTAACCTGTTATGCTGTGATAACTGTCCACGAGTTTATCATCTTCAGTGTCTTGATCCCCCTCTTAAGGTATGTGCTAAATAATATTTTTTTTGCAGCTAACTTGCTGATGCTTATTTTTCCTCCTATCATATTAATTGCACTTGAATTATTTAAATCTTGTTATTCATTTCCTGAAGCGCATTCCAATGGGTAAGTGGCAATGTCCTAAGTGCCCACAAAAAAGTGACCCTCTCAATTCAATTAGCCATCTGGAGACTATTTCAAAGCGGGCAAGAACTAAAACTCTTACATCAAACTTGAAGACTGGAGTTAAGTCGTCCAGTGCTGATAAAGTATCACGGCTTCTTGGAAGCTCAATTCTTTCCAAACGAAGATCCTCCAGCAAAGGGAAATCTGTTGTTAATGTTGAACTCAAATCCTTGGAAAAAGAACCAGATTCCACTGTACTTGTATCTAATGGCCCCAGTCCAAGTGATCCATCACTTGGTTGCCCTGTAGAGGGTACTTCATCATGTATAAACATTGATGATGAAAGGAAGCCCAGTGCATCACCACCCAAGTCATCTGGTGAGAAAATGTTAGTTTCTTCTAGTAAAGAATTCCTTTCGCATTGTAAACTTACAAAAGGCAAGCCAAATAGTGAGGATTCTGATGTAAAGCATGAGTACTCTCTTAATAATGGTTCTCCAAGAAAATCAATTGTCCTTGCAATTGGTGCTACAGTTGAGAAAGATAAAAAAAGAAAACATGACGGAGGCAACAATGGTAACAACATAAAGAAGCATAGATCTGACAAAGGAAAACGAACTTGTAAAAACCGTGGATTTAAAGCAAGCACCGAAAGTCCTGGATCAAATAAGTTGCACTTGAAGCCGAAAACACTTGCTGGAGATTATGCATCTATATTGAAGGAAGATGTTGGAAGCAAGGGTATCAGCATGGGGGGGAAAGATGAGGTATTGACTCAGTAATTTCATTGCTTTGCTTTGGCTTTTCATAATTGAACTTCAGCAGGTTTCTCTTGGGTTTCTCTATGTCATTTCTTTTTACCTAGTTCTTTGCTTGGTCAATATAGACATGATATTTACTTGGATTTGTATCATGTTTGTTACATAGTTTCATAGTTGCACTGTATTATTCGTCATATAATGGATTCCAGTCACATTTAGACACACAAACGGAGGTTTTTGTTAATTTAAGTTTTTGCATCCAGGAAAACCTCAGCAAAAAAAAATGTCTGCCGCTGAATTTCATACTTGATTACTAGTAGTGATGTTAGTACCGTTATGCTTGTTTATATTGCCATTATGTGGCATGGCTATAATTGTGACCAAAACTCTTATTATGGCTCCGTGGCTGTGACTTTAATATGAATGAACTATTTCAGAAATTTTCTGACGAAGTTGCACGCCCATCAAATGAGTTGAATAAATCCGGGGAACATGTATTTGAAGCACAAACAGGCGAGGACATTATCAATGAACTTCAACAGGTGAAATAGCTGATCTGAAAATTTAGGCATTTTTCTATAGATCTTGGGAAAAAGACAATTGCATTCCAGTTAAATTTGCAGTGATCCTGATTAATATCCTTGTATCATTTTGGTGGTTATCTCAGGTTGATCGGGTACTTGGATGTCGAATTCAGGGTGACAATGCAAAATTGTCACATGATGGTTCTTTAAGTCCTGCAGATGGCATTCCTTCTGACAAATTGTTTAATTCTGAAATGCAAACTAGACTTTCAGAGGAAAGTTCAAGCTGTGATGTTCGTTCAGATTCAAGAGTTGCTGAAAATGTTGGAGGAGGGTATCCTAGCAGTACGGAAACTTTGGATAAGGAAGAGAGCATGAAGAATGTCAGAGTGGATAAATTGCATGTATACAGAAGATCTGGAAACAAAGATTGCAAAGTAGGAAATCTCAAGGACTTAGGGAAGGATGCAAATTATTCTGAGTCTGCCGTAATTGATAAAGATCGAGATGAATCTGTAGTGACTGCAGAGGAATTGGTAAAACAACAAGAACATATGGAAACGGAGGACAGAGCTGATGCTGGTTTGGTAAAACAAGACAGTACTGAAGATTCTAAATCCGAAGACACAAAAGAAGCAAGTAGTGAAAAGAATATGACTAGCAATGTTCAAGACAAAGCTACTGAAACTTCGATTGCTTTGTCAACTTGTGCTAATCCAGCAGTATCATACCAGTTCTTAGTTAAGTGGGTTGGAAAATCTCATGTGCATAATAGTTGGGTTACTGAATCCCAGCTGAAAGCTCTTGCTAAGAGAAAACTAGAAAACTACAAGGCTAAATATGGAACTTCTGTGATCAATATATGTGAGGATAGGTGGAAACAACCTCAGCGAGTTATTGCTCTGCGTGCTACGGATGACTGTACACATGAAGCTTTTGTCAAATGGACTGGTCTCCCATATGATGAGTGCACTTGGGAAAAACTGGATGAACCTGTTCTTAAAAAATCGTCATATCTAATTGATCTTTTCCACAAGCTTGAATGCCAAACCCAGGAGAAAGATTCTCTGATGGATGATCCTTTGAAAGGGAGGGTAGGTGATCAGCAAAATGAGATTTTTACTCTCATAGAGCAACCTAATGAACTCAAAGGAGGTTCTTTGTTTCCCCATCAGCTTGAAGCATTGAATTGGTTGCGTAAGTGCTGGCATAGATCAAAGAATGTGATACTTGCTGATGAGATGGGTCTTGGGAAGACGGTATCTGCATGTGCCTTTATTTCTTCATTGTACTTCGAGTTCAAAGCTTCCAAGCCTTGTTTAGTCTTAGTTCCACTTTCCACTATGCCTAACTGGCTTGCTGAATTTGCACTGTGGGCTCCTGATGTGAATGTTGTGGAGTATCACGGGTGTGCTAAAGCAAGAGGCATTATTCGCCAGTATGAATGGCATGCGAGTGATCCAAATGGGCCAAATAAGAAAACATTGTCTTTCAAATTTAATGTGCTTTTAACCACTTATGAAATGGTTCTTGCTGATTCCTCTTACTTGCGTGGAGTTCCTTGGGAAGTTCTTGTGGTTGATGAGGGTCACCGACTGAAGAATTCTGAAAGTAAGCTATTCAGCTTGCTCAATACATTTTCTTTCCAGCATCGTGTTCTGTTGACCGGTACCCCTCTTCAGAATAATATTGGTGAGATGTACAATTTGCTGAACTTTTTGCAGCCAACTTCATTCCCTTCTCTATCTTCTTTTGAGGAGAAATTTAATGATCTTACAACTACTGAGAAAGTAGAGGAATTGAAGAAACTCGTTGCTCCACATATGCTTCGAAGGCTCAAAAAGGATGCCATGCAAAATATTCCTCCCAAGACAGAAAGAATGGTTCCTGTTGAATTGTCTTCTATCCAAGCTGAATACTACCGGGCAATGCTTACTAAAAATTATCAGCTATTAAGGAATATTGGAAAAGGGGTTCCACAGCAATCAATGCTAAACATTGTGATGCAGCTTAGAAAGATTTGCAATCATCCTTATCTGATTCCTGGTACTGAACCTGATTCAGGCTCAGTAGAATTTTTACATGAAATGCGGATAAAAGCTTCAGCCAAACTGACCCTGCTCCATTCCATGCTAAAGATGTTATATAAGGATGGTCATAGAGTTCTTATTTTTTCACAGATGACTAAGCTTCTTGATATACTTGAGGATTATTTGACCTTAGAATTTGGGCCTAAAACATTTGAGAGAGTGGATGGTTCTGTATCAGTCACTGATCGCCAGGCAGCAATTACTCGTTTCAACCAAGATAAAAGTCGATTTGTCTTCTTGCTATCAACACGCTCATGTGGTCTTGGGATAAATTTAGCAACAGCTGACACAGTTATAATTTATGATTCTGATTTCAACCCACATGCTGATATCCAAGCTATGAATCGGGCACATCGAATTGGACAGTCAAATAGACTTCTGGTGTACAGGCTTGTTGTCCGTGCCAGTGTTGAGGAGCGCATCTTGCAGCTTGCAAAAAAGAAATTGATGCTTGATCAGCTGTTTGTGAACAAGTCTGGATCACAGAAGGAAGTTGAAGATATTCTACGATGGGGAACAGAAGAACTTTTCAATGATTCTTCTAGCACTAATGGTAAAGAAATTTGTGATAGTAACAATAACAAGGATGATATATTAGCAGATTTAGAGCAAAAGCAGAGGAAGAGGGGTGGAGGCCTTGGGGATGTTTACAAGGATAAATGTACAGATGGTGGCAGCAAGATTGTGTGGGATGATAATGCTATCTTAAAATTACTTGACCGGTCAAACCTGCAGTCTGGAACAACTGATGCTGCTGAAGGAGATTTTGACAATGATATGCTTGGTTCAGTGAAGGTAATGAATTGTAATCTCAATCTACACAGATTGATTTCCATATTATTCTGTTCATTTAATCGTAAGAAACCTCTTTTTGCCATTGCATTGGAACTAAGCAATTGTTGTATTCCATGCCCCCTTATCCATATCTAGCTACTGATTATGGTACACAACTGTCATTGTTTACACATCATATGTCCGTTGCATTGTTCTTTTTGTGCTGCTTGCATGTACAAGCCTTCTATTCAGTGTTTCTCATGTGTATCCTGGGGTTGTATTTTGAGTTACTGATTTATCTAAGACGTGAAGAAATGAAGATTTGCATGCTGCTAATTTTGGTTAAAAATTATTGTTTTGTTTCAGCAGCCTTTGGAGTGGAATGATGAAACAATGGAGGAGCACGGCGGAGGTGAATCACCTTCTCTTGTGCCTGATGATATTTCTGGACAAAATGCTGAAAGAAAGGAGGACAACGTTCTCAGTGGTAATGAAGAAAATGAATGGGACAGGCTTTTACGTATACGGTAAGCAATTGTAACACTTTCACGAAATTACTCTCAACCACTCCATGCTTTAAGCTGCGAGTAAGAATCTAATATGTTATTTTACGCATTTCTGCAACAACAGATGATTTTGGTTGGCTTGTGATGTGTTTCTTGGTGCAACTCTTGACTTTGATGGCCTCCATTATAGATTAGTTGCATGGGGTTTAAGGTTGGAACAAGGATGCAATTTAGGAATTCCAAATTGTATTTTATTCACTTGTTCTAAACATAAAGGTTTTTGCATGTATCCTTAAGTCTCAAACTTTGGTTGGATGAGATTGGCTGCTAGATGCAATTAATTAATAACTGATTCTGCTTTTGCCTAGATTTATGCTATAAATCTATGTAATTTAAAATTTTTTCTTACGTGATCTTCCGGGCTTTAGATGGGAGAAATATCAAAATGAGGAGGAAGCTACTCTTGGCCGGGGGAAGCGCCTGAGAAAAGCTGTTTCATATAGGGAAGCATATACACCATACCCAAGTGAAACATTGAGTGAGGTACTTCTACTTCTAAGAGCGATTTTTGTCACTGGGTTAAGGTGGAGTCTGCTTCTAATCAATTATATTGCTATTGGATATTATTTTTCATTACCTCACATGCTGGGTATTCCCATCTTTACTTAAATTACATCTTGGATAATTCACTTCCGTGATTCCATTCTACTTCTCACTTGGTTGCTTTTATCGTGAAAACCTCTTCCATAGTTTGGGTTAAGTATCAGAATAAAACTTGTGATTTATTCTCTTTGAATGTGTCTGGGTTTGTCAAATCCATGCTTCTCTCTCTATCTATCTTATCTGCTAAACTTTTGGCAATGAAACTTTGAGCTGTTGCTACTCGCTTTCCTTCTTGTATGAACTTACAACGGGAAGGTTATGATCCTACTTCATTGAGAAGATGGAATTTATAGTTCTGCTGCCTGCATATTTATTCAATATTCTTGTGGCACTGACGGTAATATGACAAGTATCTCATGATTCACTTGGATCTAATCACTTCAATTTTGGCCTTGCCCAGTCAATTAGACTATCCACTTCAACTTTCTCCCTCTCATATGCATCCTTCACATATTACTTTGCAGCTTTATAACACCGTAGTAGTCCTATCTTAATGTCTTAAAAGTTATAGGATTTAACTGCTTGGTCGATGTCATTTATGGGTTTTCAATTGATAATCTGCTGACAGAGTGGTGGTGAAGATGACAAGGAACCTGAACCAGAGCCAGAGCGAGAATATACTCCAGCTGGACGAGCATTTAAAGCGAAGTAGTAAGTCACATTCTTTTCCAATAATTTACAATGTGATAAATCTTCTGAGATGCCACATAAGCAGTTTTTGGAGTATATATTACCTATAACCATTAAAATGCAGTGATTAATACAAGACGAAGGTTGTTTGGGTATAAAATTCTATGATGATATGAATGGTGAAGTGTTGCAAAGTAGGACAATGGATTCAGCTTCTTTCTTTCTCTTTGTAACCATTAGGTCATCTGACAGTATGAAATAATAATTTGCCAGGTCTTTCTACATTGGATTTTGAAATATGTACTCCGTTTTTCTTAAGTGTAAATAGTTATTATGAGGTTGAGACTTTGGTAGTTTAAGACCTTCACAAAAGCCTAATGTAGTAAAAAATGTAGGGGCTTCAATTTCTTGAATCATGCAGGAAAGAAGTTGCAACATGCTTGGCTAGAAGGGGTATTTAAACTTGTTATTTCTAACATTTATTACTTGGATGCATCAAATTTTACTTTCTTTGGACAGTGCCAAGCTACGTGCCAGACAAAAAGAACGTCTTGCACACCGGAATTTGGTAGAGGAATCTAATCCTGGTGAGGAATTGCCTGTATCTGAAACCCTCCCTCAATGCTCTCCAGAGGATGATAAACATGGGGATCAACCAATGGAATCATCTTCGCAGATTAGTAGGAAGTCATTGGTAATCTACTTGGATGATAACAAGTTCACTCAAGCATCTGATGCGAAGAGCAAGCCGGACTCTAGTTTAAGGCTGGGCTGCCTGTCAAAGCACAAATTAAACAGTCATTTGGATCTTGCCATAAATTCACTTGGCCATCCTTCTCCCCACATAAACTTTCCTGGCCATCAAACTCAGGGTTCAGGCTACACAAACTCCTTGCCTGCAAGCAATTTGTTACCAGTACTGGGATTGTGTGCTCCTAATGCTAATCACTTGCAGCATTCACACAGAAATTTCGCAAGACATAGTGGCAGACAAATAAAACCAGGAATGGGACAGGAGTTTCCATTTAGCTTACCTCCTTGCCCTGGAACTTCAACTGCAATGGATTTAAGGCGACAGGAAATTAACCTGGACAAACAGAGACTGCAAGATGCATCAATAGAAGTCCTGCAGCAGCGTCTTAAAAATAGCTTGTCAGATGCTTTGCTTCCATTTAGTCCAGTATGTTCACATTCCTCTTCCTCTGCAATATGCAAATACTCAGATGGACACTGCCTGTGCTCTAAACAGAATATTTATGCCTTGCATATATATCTTTTTGATTTCATGCTTGATGTCTTTTGTTCATTTATACGTTCCCTCTCCTTTTTGTATTAAATGATGCAGTGTCCTCCATTAGCTCAACGGAGGAAGTGTTCTGACCGTTTGGAAGGTTCCAGTTCTTCTTTAGCTGATTTCCAGGAAAAGATGTTACTGCCAAGTCTGCCCTTTGAAGAAAAGATGCTGCCTAGATTCTCAGTTCCCACTGATAGCATGCCTACTTCACAACATGATTTTCTACCTAGCTTATCTCTGGGAAGCAGAACAGAAGCTGCAAACGATGCTGTTCGGGACCTTCCAGCAATGCCACTGTTACCCAACTTGAAATTTTCTGCTCAAGAAATGACAAAATATAATATGTTGGAAAGAGAGGTAACACCAACCTTGGGGTTGGGTCATATGCCATCCACTTTTCCATCATTTCCTGAAAACCACAGGAAGGTGTTGGAGAACATAATGATGAGGACAGGATCTGGCTCAAGTCACTTGCATAGAAAGAAAACAAAAATGGATGGCTGGTCTGAAGATGAACTTGATTTTCTTTGGATTGGTGTTCGTAGACATGGCCGCGGTAGTTGGGATGCTATGCTCAGAGATCCCAGGTTAAAATTCTCAAAGTATAAAACCGTGGAGGATTTGGCAGCTAGGTGGGAAGAGGAACAACTCAAGATCTTGGATGGCCCAAGTTTCTCATTGCCAAAGCTGGTGAAGCCAGGAAAAACTTCTAAAGCATCCTTGTTCCCAAATATTCCTGAGGGAATGATGTCACGGGCATTGCATGGAAGTAGACTTGTTGGATCACCTAAATTGCAGCCGCATCTAACTGATATGAAATTGGGCTTTGGTGACCCGTCTTCGAGCCTACCTCACTTTGATCCACCAGATAAACTTGATTTGCAATATGAACATCTTGGACCATTTCCATCTTGGAACCCTGATAAGTTTCGGGAAATTTTGGTTGGAGATTCTTCTGCTGGACCTTCAAATATATCAGCTGAAAAGCCATTTCTTCTCAATACTTTTGGAGCAAGCAACTTGGGGTCCCAGGGTTTGAATTGCTCAAGCAGCTTAGATTTACAACGGAGAGAGGAGGAACTTGGCACCATGAAGTATGGGAAATTGCCCAGTCTTCTGGATCAATCGTTGCATATGCTGCGCAGTTCCCAACACACTCTGGGCAGCAGTGGATCCAACGGTCCAGCGCTGTTTGTGGACCTGGATAAAGGGTTAAATTTTCCACATTTGAAGGGAAAAGAAGTAGCTGGAAACAGTTCTAGGAACAATCTACCCCATTGGCTTAGGGAAGCTGTAAATGCCCCCTGCAAACCAATGGAACCTGAACTGCCACCCACTGTATCGGCCATAGCTCACTCAGTTCGCATACTATATGGAGAGGACAAACCAACCATTCCACCATTCGTTATTCCAGCTCCCCCTCCTAGCCAACCAAAAGATCCTAGGCATATTCTGAAGAAAAAAAAGCGAAAGTCACAAGTATTTAAGGTCCCGTCTGATATTTTGAGGAATAGCCAGAACTTTACGAGTGTTTGCACCGATATTGGTTCAACCTCTGTCCCACCAGAAATGCCTTTACAACCACAACAGCTGCTGATTCCTGGATCCTCGGGGCTTGTGGAGAACAAATATGACCTGAACCCACCTCCTCACAGTACCAGCATGGTTAATTCATTCACACCAGCTGCTTGTTTAAGCCCATCTAAGAAAACAACCATGGGATTATCCCCATCTCCTGAGGTGCTTCAATTAGTAGCATCTTGTGTTGCTCCAGGCCCAACCTTTCCATCTGGTTCCGGCACAACAAGCTCAAGTTTGCTAGATAGTAAGTTACCATTGCCAAAGTCTACGGATCAAATTGGATTTTCAGATTCACACGGAAATTTGGAGAAATCCAAGGATGCACCGAGCTTGCCCCTCGATGTACAAAGTGTGCATCCAGTGGAGGAACATGATCAACCTGATGATAGTGGTGATTCAAGCAAGACTCACTCGGATCCTTTTCGAACCGAGCAGCTTGGTGCAGAAGAGATATCATCAGAAGGAACAGTGTCGGATCATCCTGCAAGTGAGCCATGAGCCATAGCTAAGGCATTGTAGTTGAACTTAGCACATTGAAATTCTTTGTGTTATTTAAGCCCAGGCGCTTGAGTTATTGCTCGAATTTTTTGTAGGCATCATATACTGAGTGATAAGTAGAATATATGGGATAGCTTAGGACATCTGGTGTAAAGTAATTGTAAGAGAAAATGAATATATATTGTTTCCCCTGCTTGGCATTCTCTTCTTTAGTTGCCTTGCATTCAATCAAAAGGAAAAATCCCTCCTTACTACTTTTCAATCAAAGTAATGAACTCTTGTAATCTCATGGATCACAGTTTCACATTAAACTTGAGGAGCTTGGGTTTACCTTCTTTAACCCGTCAATTTTTTTACTTACCTTGTTTCAATTTCCTGGTTTTTACAACAAAAAAATTTAGTTCCTTCTTTATATTATCATTTGAATGCCTATCAGAAACTGTGAATAGGGTGATATTACTGTATAAGTGCATTTTGGGGTGTGGCCAGTACTGGTTTTACAGATCAGGCACGAGCACAAATACTGTTACAAAACCATCAGTTGCTAAACTCTTATCTGGTTTTCTCCAAGTCACTTCATAAGCAAAAACTGAACAGTTGAAGTATAATCAGTTCTTTCTCATTAGTTGTAAAGAAAGATTGGATCTTTCCAAAATCTCATCTAATGTATTTTCGCTAGAATACATTAACTAAAAGAAAAAATAAGTCTGAACACAAATCAGTTCTCTGGTTGCCCACAAATCCTGAAGAGAAAGCACAAAAATAGTTGAATTCTTCCCTAGTCTGCTTGAAGCAATTTAGTTATGTTGCTTGTAGTGATGGAATTTAACCCATAAATGAACTCCCAAGCAAGTTAACAAAGAAAGAAGTTGACTAATCTCTGCCATCAATTCAACCAAGAATAAGTGTGTACAGGAGACCTTAGCAGTCCATAAAATTCGCATAAGGTGGCTAGTAATGTTTATGATCAATTGGTTTTTAAGGCACTCATGAGCGTTGAATGGTTATCTAAGTAGTAAGTAACGAGTAAAAGGAGTGTTAAAAGTTTGACACAATCCACATATGATTCATTCATGCCTGTAGCTGCAATAGCTTGCTCTTTGGATCTTTAGAATGCTAAGAATGATTGATTTGGTCTTCTGCAGGAAACACATGCTTTGAGATTCTTGAATATGGAGATAGAATCTCTAAGCTGTTTCCTAACTGGGATCAGAAAGAATGATAATGTGGTGCTTCAACTTCTATACTAACCAAAAAAAAAAAGAAATCTTATGCAGAGGCTCAAGCCATTCTTGCAAGCCTCAAGTTAGAAGCTTCTGTATTTTCCTTTCCTTTATTCTCATGCTTCTTTAGCTTCTGTAGTTCTTCTTATCCCACCTAGTCGTTCTCTCTGGTAACCCTTATTTCAGCTGACTTCGAAAGGTCATTTTACCAAGAAAAGGAAAAGAAAAAGAAGCAAAAAGTAGCGTTAGTGTATGATGAAGACGTTATATAATTACTAGCAGGTGGTTAATACGAAAAAAATGATAATAAGAATGATTATGGATATAGTGAAAAATAAGAATTGGTATAATTATTATAATTATAAAAATTGGTTAAAAAAGAGAAGAAATAATATAATTGGTTTATTATTAAAAATAAAATTTTGTTTTAAATCAAATTTTAATATATTTTGACTAATTACATTTAATTGCTAAAAATATAATTAATTAATTATATTGTTAGAAAAATAATTAATTTAATAATTAATCAGTTCATTTTTGTAAATTAATAAATTTTTATAAACTAAAATAAATTAATTATTTTTATTTAACAATATATTTTTAATTAAATTTTTAATTTTCAATTTTTCTATGAGTAAAA
>JAOQMP010000003.1:34974352-34988279 GCA_027563575.1 Erythroxylum pedicellare
AAAATTAATTAAAAATAAAATAAAAGAATTCTTATTAAAGCTTAACAATCAAAAATTTATAATTTTAATTAAAAAGAAGATTATTAAATAAAAATTAATTATTTTATTTTAGTTTATAGAATCGATTGATTTATAAAAACTAATCGATTAATTACTAAATTGACCCGTTATTAACAACAAGAGTTATTAAAGTAAATCAAACAGAAATTTTAAAAATCAAACTAAAATATTAGTTCGTTTAAATTTTTTACAATTTAGTTTGATAATTAAACTTATCAAACTAAATTTAAAAACTAACAATTTAAAAACATGAGTAAAAAACATAAGTTTCTTATGTAATTTAAGAAATTTTATAAAAAAATTTCAATCTTTAAAATTCTTTTAATTAAGTTTTTATAAATCCCGTATCTTAAGCTTTTATTAAAAAATAATAACAAAAAATACGAGATATGATCCATATCATGAAATATTGAGTAATCAAATAACATTATTATAGTCACTCGACATGAACTAAATAAATTCAACTTAAATTAGTAAATTGATAAAATTATTATTAATTATTAATTTAAGTCTAATTTAATTAGTTCGAGTTGAGATTAAAATTGGACTTAAATCATTTTATTAGTATAAGTGTGATATTAGTATGAAAGTTTAAGAGAAATTATTTTTAAAAATTAAAAAATTAAAGATTAAAAGTTTTTAAAAAATAAGATTATAAAATATATTTTGTTTTTTGAAAAAAGAAGTATATTAATATTAGTGAGAGATAGAGAGAGAGAGAGTGTGTGAAATTAAAGAAGGGCACAGGCCTATGTGGTGGTAGGGTTGGCAGATAGGGTGTAGGGTCAAAGGAAGGATAGGACTTGGGAGTAAGAGTAGTGAATAAGAGACCATTGGTCAAAGAATTGGGACAATCATAGCTTCTGTAAGTATCTGATGCATTGGGTCCATTTCCACATTTCAATCTGTGTTACAATTATACTTTTTATTTTGGGGCGTCTGAACTGGACAACGGACAACCATTTCCTGTCAGACCATAACTTGAATTTCACCATCTGATCTTCATCATCTGCTCTGATCATCATCATCACCATGTCTTGACGATGGCCTAACATTGTTGAGGATGTGTAGTGTTGGAAGGAGATAAGCACAGTAGTATCCCACCATAAAGCTTCATCCATGGTTGCCTCCCTCCTCATCACCTCCCAAGTCCCACCCCTCAATTATGAATTTGGCACCCCATCCTGAAACACCCTTCTCAGTCTCAAGTTCGTGCTTCCCAATCGCCTCTTCAATTTCCTTTTAACTACTACATTTTTAGTAAAAATAAGATAATTTTTTTATAATTTTTAAAACTTTCAAAGAATATAATTTTAAATTTTTAGAAAACTCTTTTTTATACATATTTTAAAAATAAAATAAAACAATATAAATAACACACATCTACAATTAAATATTACTAATATTACGATACAATTTAACTTTTAAATTTAATTAAATTTTATTTAAATTAATATTTTTAAAGGATTGATATGTATTTTTTTATCTCTCATGCACTTTAACACAAAAAATTAAGATAATGTTTTTTCAAAAGAAATTAAAATTAAAATTACTTAAATTATAAAAGAGCTTCTAACCTTTAACTTTTTGTTTTAGAACAAAGAAGTTGCTCATTCTAATTTATATGTATATGTGGTAAATATATGAATAGAACAGATCAGTTTTTATAAACTAAAATAAATATATTAAATTTTATTTAATAGTTTATTTTAATTAAGTTTTAATTTTTTCAATAAGTAAGGATAATTTTTTAAAATATTTTTAAAAAATTGTAAATTTTTAACTCAAATACTAATTAAATTTTTAATTTTAAATATCTTATTTAATTTTTTTAATCTAATTTTTACAATATTGACATTTAATAGTAACAAAGGGAAAAGAAAAGAAGAGGGAGTGAAAATAGTAATAAATTAGCACGCGCTAGGAGGGTAGCAAGTGGGTCAACTTAGGGGAGAGTGTAAAAGACAAGTAGCTTTTGAATGTCCAACGGTCCCAAATAGGTCACATAATAGGCCGCCGAGAAAGAGAGAGACGAAGTATGTGCGTCTGTGTTGGGTTGTGTATGACAGCCAATGAAGAGCTAAAGGCTGACAAGTGTTCAAGTGTGACAGGGATGTGTGATGTTGAAGATGACGTCGTATGCCGCGTTCCATTTACCCATTTAAAAATTTCATAATAAGTATTAATAAAGTATTCATTTTAATCAATTTATTGACATTGAGTGATTATTGGCTCTTTGTGTGTCTTTAGTCTCATTCCTAAGTCTACATGACTCAGATTCTGCAGACCTTTAATGGAGTTCTCTTCTGTTTATTATTATTATAATGTTTTGTTCTTTGGATTTATCCTAACAATTCAATGAATCGGAACTCGAACAACCCTATTCATATCTACCATTCTGTGCTTAAACCCCAACCACAACTTTTAAAATTTTTAAAAATTTTTCTAATTTTTCAATTTTTCAAAAAAACCTATTTCTTAGATTTTAGTTAAAAAATAACGATAAAATATACATAATATGAACTTAATTAACCAAATATTATTTATATAATATTTTAATCTAACTCTTAAATTTGAACCGAATTAATTAAGTACAACTCAGTTTAATAATTTATTATAATTATTTCAAATTGTGAACCTACATTAAGCTTAATTAGTTTGGATCGAGTCTAAAAATTGAATTGAGTCATCATATTAGTAATATCTTATTAGTTTATATCTTTCTGAGCCGGTTTCGTTATTATTTTTTAACCGAAATTTAAGGTAAACATTTTTCTAAAAAACTAAAAATTAAGAAGAGTTTTTGTAATTAAAATTTATTTTTTATAAGTCGGTAAATAAATCTAAGTGATAAGCTCTATAACCTTGAAAAGGAAAAAAGGAGCAGCAAGGTATACGAACTTAGTATTAAATGCTGTTACATGCAAGATGTCCTAACACAGACATGCAGTATACTTAACTAAGCTAACTTGTCGATTGCTTTGACCGGCATACTATAAATATATGGGTTGAAGAGCATGTGAATTGTATACACTTTTTGCATATATAAGGAATAGTACTATAGGTTTGGATTGCTCAATGCACAGACCTCTAAAACTATCATGTGCTTCTGCTACTCCTCCGTCTTCATCAAACCCTACCCACATAAATATCAATCATTTGAACCTTCCCTTAGAAAACTCCAGTCCTTCTATAGTTTTAACAGTACCCTACTCTTTACTTATTAGTTTCAACTATTCACTTAAGGCTCTCTATTATAAGAGATCTTGAATTCTTAGTCATCAAAAAAAATAAAGAAGAAGGGAATTTTTCTTATTGATAATTCTCTAGCCCTCTGGGCATGCTTCTTGATTGGATTGATTACGGACATCTCGTTTCTAGAAACAGTGTGAAAATTAGATCTATTAGGAAACTCGAGACTAATGAGAACCTAATACTGAACAGGGCCAGTGATTAATCAGCAATTGACCAATCATTATGTGATGACTCCTTGTGCATAGAAGTATACAAGCTACGTAAGAACACGAGAGATCTTGGAGTTCCAGATTTACCTCCTTTAGGACTCTTGTGTAGGATCTTAGAGACTTATGATTAGTCCAGCAAAAAGCTGGGATACTTAATGTATATAAAAAAAAGGGTATCCTTCTCTTTTTTTTTTAAGTGAAAAAGGAAACATTATTACATTTTAGCGTTTACCTTATTATCATACTCTTATACAAATCATGTTTTATAAAAAACATACAATCAAATAATCCTATAATATCAAACATCTTCAGGCCTTACACTTAAAGCGAGATTTACACTAGATTTTGTTGGTAAATCTAAAAACTTCTTCACTATAAAATATAAAGAATAAGAAATATCTTGTTAAGGTAAGATACGAACTTTATAAAAACGAGTCAAAGTAAATTGTCCTACCGTAGTACTTTTACACAATAATTCGAGTAAAAACTTATTTACGATTACAAATTATTTAAATTAATAATTTTATATTAATTTGAATACCCAAAAAATAAATCTAACTATATTTTACAAACTAAAATTTTGATGATTTTATTNNNNGAAATTGTAAATTTTGTAAAAGGTGTTGAATATGATAAATCACTATGACAAATAGATATGTATTAATTGTAAAATTAGTTAGGGTCAGCAATGAATTATTTTATGGAGACAGGATAGTTCCCAAAGGTACAACTAATGGGTCCCATCAAAGAGTGGTACTTTATAGGTCCCATTTGGAGTAAGTTGGACTTGAATAATGATAAAATTGTTATTATTATTATTATTATTTTATGGACTTGTTGTGTCATTTTTATAATTATTACACAATTTATTTTAATTTATTTTTAAATAATTAAAAATTTTAACAATTCATTCTATTTAATCTTACAACCTTAAATCTTCCAAAATTTACTTTTTAATTTTTTAGTTTGATTTCTTTTAATAATTTTTATCGTTAAAAACTAAACAGTTTATTAATTAATTGTTCAATTTTTTGTAAATTAATAAATTATATAAATCAAATATATTAATTAATTTTTATTTAGCAGCCAGTTTTTAAAATTAAACTTTAAATTCTCTAATAAATAAGGATAAATTTTCAATTATAATTTAAATTCTTTAATTATGTTTATTTTTTAATTAATTTCATAACAGTCTAATGTTAAATGAATCTTTTAAAATTTATATTTTTTATCTTATCAATTTAATTTTTAACTCCAACTTTAAAACATTGGTTTCTTTTCTTTAAAGAGAATACCCTTCAGGCAGCAGCTAACCAGAGTTTGGAAAAGTGAAAGGAGAGGGGGAAAAACAAAAGAGAACCATTGGTCAAAAATCTGTGACCAATTGGCAAAGGAGAGGGGGGGGGTCTCCTCTTCCTGCCAAGCAATTGGCTTCTCATTTTGTGGTTGAATTGTTCTGGGGGAGAGTTTCAATGTGTTGAAAGCAATTGGAGGCCTCCTGATTGGGTACGGTGACCTGCATTGCCATTCACGAGTCTCTCTGGTGATTGGTTAAAACAAGGTTCTCTTAACTCCTTTTTTTTTTTTTAATTTATGTACATTTTTTTTTTACCAAAGCAAATCATATCAAATCAATCATAATTTCCATGGCCCTACTTACTTCTCATTCCGCCTTGAAATTGGGAAGGCACACACACAATTATGAATTACCCTGTCTTTTTCTCTAAGAAACAATATCTAATTCCATTATTATATTATTTATAAGCACATTGGGATGCTCATTTCAAGCCCAATCATATGCTCTACCTTTTGCAGAAATCCGCATGGGAGTCCATGTTCAGGCCCATGGGCTTTGTTCCCCCTCATACGGCGTCGTTTCCCAATTTTAATTAAAAAAATCATTTTTTTTGTTATTGTTATCATCACGTGAAATACAAGGAGGGATTTTTAATTTTATTTATAGCCTTCATTAAAATTCACATGTGAAAGTACTATTCCTTGCCTTATAAAAAGTAAGAAATAATAAAAAGGTTACTATATTTGGGAAATGACAGAGCTAGGCTATATGTATGACAGAGCTAGGCTATATGTTCATAGACCTAACCTAACTAACCACTACTACATTGTTGTAGTTGATGGGCTTTTTCCTTGTTCCGTTAGTGAAAAAACGCCAAAAAGACGAAAAAAGGGTCATTCATGGTCAAATTGTGTGGAGAAAAAGGTTTTGATTGCAACTAGGTATCCTCCTCTGATCGTGGCCCACATGTAACTCATTTAATAATATATTCACAAATAATGTATAATTACTAATTTATTATTTTGTCATTTAATAATATATTCACAAATAATGTGTAATTACTAATTTATTATTCAAAATAAGGGGAAAAAAAACATGGATCATATTCTTAATGTTAAGAATCACACAAATTTAAGTGTTAGAATTTAAATTGTAATGTCAACATGCTAAAACGTAAGTTGAAAAGGTCTAATAATTCACAATCTTACTCATAATTAACAGGAAGGTAATTTCTAAATAACCAACGTGAAAAAATATGTTAATGATAAACAAAGTTAATAATAAGAATAAGAATAAGAAAAAGCATAGGTTAAATTTTTAAAAGGTAACAACTACAAATTAAAAAGTTTAAGCTAAATATGAGAGAAAAATGTTCTAAAACTTACGAAGACGACAAATATACTTTAGTACGTTAAAGTTTTTTTATTTGGGATTATGTTTTCGGTAAGTTCCAGCAATATCATATCATTCTTGATTAGATTTGATTTTAATTTGAAGTGATTTAAAATATAATTTAAATTAAGGTAACGAAGTCGGTGTAATTAACCTAATATTATAAGATAAGTTGCATGGCATGCATGGTATTGGCATATACTATATAATATATTACATACGGTAGGCGAATGGGGAATGGAATGTCAATGTGACAACCCACGTGATCTTCTCAGATTTCATCAGACTACTTATTCTTCGTCATCAAGACTTAATTTATATCCCTATAATAATGTTGTCATAATCACATGCTCTGCACCCGACTCGCTTTATCATGTGGACGAAAGGTTATCGAGACAAGGTTTTGTTTACTGGAGTGTAAGAAGGGTTATAACATAGGTTTTATTTTTATTTTTTACACCAATTTAATTTTACATATTACCAATGTAATCTTAATATTTAAAAATTATTAATAAATTTCCTATATTTTTAGTTTTATGATAAATTTCTCCCTATCATTAGTTTTTATTAAAAAATATATTTTTAAATTTCAAATTAATGTCGGATAATGTCACGTAATAAAATTAACGTTGCATTAGAGTTCACAATTAAAGTTTTAACATAAATTTATGATAGGAGTGGAAGTAATAAAATCAAAATTATGGGAGAATTATTGATATTTTTAAAATTTTAGAGAGTATATTAAATATGAACCACATATAGATGTAGGTGGGAACATATTCATTTCAATGTACTTCTCATATGCTATGTTGAAATAAGTAGAACAAGAAGTACACATGAGGCAAAGTAAGTGTACTTTTCTCTTAGGGTTGGTTCAATTATGTAGACCTACGATATATAAATATGCGGATAAGATCTAATTAAATAAAGTAAAATTTGGTTAACTGGAATAGAAAATCTGTCTTGTCAATTAAAAGAACAAACTATTTTAAGTAAAATTTTAATTATAAGAAATTATAAATTCAAACCTATTAAAACAATAATCACTCATAAAATATTAAAAAATATAATGAAAGAGTTGATACAAACTCGGAAGATGAATGTTATAAATTTCATGGTTATAAAAAAGGTTAATTTAATTATAAAAATCTCAAAAATTACTTAATTAAATTTAATACAGTTGAAATTTTAATTAAATTTCAACTGTATAGCATCAAAATTTAAAAAGTGGAGAGGGGGCCAAAGTGAGTGTACGAGTTGTATTGATGACTTTTGGGAAGAGGAAGTAGGAGCGGCGGCAGAGACGGTGGCGGTGACGGTGGTTGGTGGGGATGAATGTGTGGAGGCAGGTACATTGTTGTGTCAGGTGGAAACTCCGAAATTCACAATGCCTCTCAGGCACGACCCCCTGCATTTTCTGTCCCCTAATGTGCAATGCCCTCATAAGTCACACCCCAACATTAAAACCTCTAGTACTCTATCGTACTAACTCTGTCTCCCAAGAACCACTAAACAACAAACCATCACTTGCTCGTTTATTTTTCTATCCAACAGTGTATCATTGTCATTTTGTTTTTATATACCTAGATATTTTATTTTTTAAAGACTCTTTTATGCCACATCTGTACTTGAGTCTATAAAAAATAACTTTTTTATTTAATAAAAGTAAGATTGTATATTATCATATCTCTTCAAACCTCGCATTATTACAAGATTTAACTAAATGTGATAACGATGATAAGTAAATTATTATCATATTGGTAATAAATCGTTAAAAAATTAAAACCTTTTTAATTTTGAAAGGGTAAAATAAGTATATTTCTTTCAAAACTTTTAAAAAATTCTTTCTGTTTATATATTTTTATAATAAATATGAAATATACATGTTCATTAAAAAATAACAAAATATATATGACATGAATATTACATTTGTATTAATTAAATACTACTTAATTGATGATTAAATGTAACTTTATTAGTTTATTTGTTATATATATATATTCATTTGGATCATTTAGAAACAACCTATATACTAATTAAGGTTAAGATTATGTACTATTAAACTTACCCTACAGCGAAATTTTTATTGGATTGTTATTGTTGTTGTTTTGAAGTCAAAATGAAATAATTAATCTAACATAAAATAATTTTTAATACAAAACTTAAATTATTAATTTAAGTATACTTTAATTGATTGATGTCAGATTTAAGAGTTGAATCGAGTTACCATATTAGTGACATTTGATAACTCTATGTTTGATGTATTTCATTGTTATTTTTAACTAACATGTAAGAGATTTTTTTAAAACATAAATAATTAGTAAAATTTTTGGATAATTTTAAAGATTATAAGATTTTTTTAAATATTTAAACTATAAAAGAGTTACTTATATATATTTAACTTTAATATCACAAGTTAATAATGGTTACATAAAAAGTTATTAATTATAACTAAATTAAGGTAAAATAATAAGAACGAATTCAAAAATTGAGACCAGATCATCTGTTTTTATTATTCTATTTCGATTTGGTTCCATAAAAATCTATCAATTCACTAAATAGAGTCCACAAAAATTAGATGATTGAGATCGCACCAAAACAAGCCCGTCGAATTTAGGAGCAAAACACCTAATAATCTCATAAATTTGCCCATGTACTTGCTAATGTTAGTGTTTTACCCCTTAACAAAGCTATGCCATTAATTTTCTCCCTCTCATTTATTAACTTATTTCTCCTTTGTCTTGTCATTTTCAAGATTTCTAGGAAAACAAAAATCATTGTTTCTATAGGTTCCTCACTCACTCATAGCTTTTAATGCCAAAATGTGTCATTTTGCTTAAACTTAGGAGTACTTGATCAAGTACAACATAACTTGGGAGCATTCCCTTCTGGCTTATGTGTCTCCCTCCTCTTTCTCTTTTTTTCCTATTTTCTACTTTTCTCACTAACTCAAAATTTGTACAAAAATGTAAATTTCGCTAATACGTGAGGTCTGGACTAAAGAGTAATTGCATATAATTAATTTCTAATGTCAAACTTTCAAGATTACAAGCTTATTATTATTATAGAAATAATATTAAACTAATTTAGGAGTATTAACTAGAAAATTATAATATTTTGAGGAGGTCCAATCTAAGCACTAATTAAGGTTTAGTCCTCTAATAGTTCAATTTTTATTTGGTCATATCAAAACCTAACATCTTCAAAATAAATTATTTTCAACCTTCATTCAATAAAAATTAAATTTGTAAAATTAAAGTTTGACATTGTGATAATTTACTCCTACCATTTTTCTAGCTATTTTTAAGAATAAATATATTGAAAATTTGTGATTTAGTCTTTTCTATTTTAGTCATCATATTATAAAAATTATCACTTATTTCTTTTATTATTATTTAATTACTACACAAATTTGCTCCATCATATATAGTTTTGAAAATTTAAATTTCAATATAATATTATTTTACAATTTTAAATAAACAAAAACAATAAAATATAACATAATAAATTGTATATTAACTAAACAATGTTATAAAGAAAAATAAAATTTAAAATATAAAAACTAAAACCAAAAAACCTAATTCGATAATTAAAAAATCTAACTTATTCGACCATTCAATCCACAAAAACCTTGAACTGTCTAATTTTTTAGTTCAGTTTCAAAATTTTTGTTAAATTTATTTTAATAAATTTTATTGTTAAAAACAGATCAATAAGTTAATTTTTATAAATTAATAAATTCTTATAAATTAAATAAAATAATTAAGTTTAAAAAAATTTAATATCAATTAAATCTTAAAACTCGAATTTGAAAACATTGATCAAGCTACATAAAATTAATATATTTTTTATAATGAATTTGAAATCACTTTATTTGATAAAAAAATAAGAATATGTTTATTTTACCAAATATAATTAAGATGAAACAAAAGTAAAAAAAAATGCAAATAATAATAGTATATTTACGTGCAATATCTTCCATTACATCGAGTACAAAATTGGTGGACGCGAGAGTAGCCAGATATCCAACACTGTTCTGTACTTATCTCAACAACCACCTAAAATCAGTAACGGAAGTGCCCCATGCAAATTCCGATAGTGAAATTGAGAACAAAAAACAAAAAAAAAACTAAAGATAGAATAGTGCATGCAGCTGCTAGCATTTCAGAAATAGAACTCACATGTGATCTTTTTTTTTTTTTTGGTGAGCAGACCATCGTACTAATAATACCCACCTTGATACAAATCAAACTCCATTGATGTGTTCATGTTATTCCAGCTTCATCCCACCTTAGTTTTGTTGTTTTTTTTTTTTGGGTTGTTTCTGGTTTTTTCAGAAGCATTATTACGAAAGAGGAGCCCTGTGAGGAGCACTCTTTCTTCTGCTGCTCAAGGAGAGAACAAACCCTGGTAAAAACCGACTTCCTTTCTTCTTCTTGTTCATCACTTCTGGCTCTGGAGAGATCACTGAATTCACCATGGTCTCGTTAGAGCATGAAGGGCCTTTGAATTGCAATGGATCCTGTAGAATTGAGCTAGGTGTAATTTGACCATCATCATCCATCATCTCTGCGCTGTCCATCCTCAATCCTTCGAATTGTGAAAACGGGAAATCCGATTCGTCGATTCGGTATATTATCGAAGACAGATCCTCCCCTTGATCTACCAAGTGGTCAACCTGCATTTGTTGTTACAATTTCATAACAATGTCAGAAATGTTTAGGACTTAAGTTTTTTACAAGTCACTTCAATGTATGAAATTTATTATACTCGGAAAGGATAAATCATAAGAATAGGAACACAACTCGACATGCACATCAGATACAGAAAAAAAGATCTTTTATTAGCTCTACCTTCCTATATACCAAAATACAGATTCAAATCCAGTGTATAACCAATCAAACAAAAGCTAAAATTGGACCTTGCATGAGAGAGAGCAGAAGTGGAATGGCTCCTGAAGAATCCTGTCACAAGTGAAGCAAATGTTGGCAGAGCTCTTGCAGGACCTTGACTGTGGTCTTTGATTCAAGAATATAACTTTGGCACTGTTTATAGTGTAGGGCTACAAGAAATAAAAGAAAAAAGAAGAAGAAGAAGAAAAGACCATCTCATTATCTGTACCTAAGAGATCAGATGATCATTGTAATTCTTAACATGTTTCATCTTTTTCAGGTTTCAACAAAGGTTGGACAATAATAAATACCTGAATGTAAGAACAGTCAATAAGCTTCTCAAGATCTCCCAATCTAACGACGTCATGGTAAACATATCTTCTCACCTGTCAAATGGGGACAGACAACCTCAATTAATTCAGTTCACATCCTCAACCTGAAGTTGAAACTGATGAAAAAAAAAAGAAAAAAGAAGATATTTTGCATAGAAAAAAAAAAGAGCCACAAGTTGAAGTTGGAACACACAGAGATGATTAATCAAAATCTGAAAACTTTTTAAGAGGCAGATGATTGTAATCAAATCATGAAAGTGATGTTAAGATTTTGAAGATGAAAGCTCGGCATAATTTAGGTGAAAAAGTTAGGCTACCCACCACTCATGACAAGGAAAATAAATGAACTGTGAGCTCCTATGAAGTTGAAAGCTTTTGCCAGACAACCATATAAAAACTGGATCTTTTTGATAAGAGATAATAAAAAAAGTATATGTGGTCAAACTTTCGCTTTCTTTGAAAGCAACAGGTGAGGAACCTTTGCAGGAGGAAATGGATAGGAAAGAGATCTTCTATATATGGGAAACAAACCAAAACCAAAAAGTAGGAATCAAGGGAGACACGATAATCCGTTTATGGAACTCCATATGCATTAACCATATTCCATAAACAAAATCTAATAAGTTCCTTGAAGAAGAGTGAATCAAATTTCACTGAAGAATTCTCATTCTTCATGAGCATTCACAGGATGTAATTTTCTTCAATTGTTGAAGTTTCTAAGGAATTGATAAGGAATTCAACAAAAGCTTTTTGAACTTTTATGGACTAAGATTTCAGAATTGGAAAGAGAGAACCATGGGGGAAAAAAAAACAAGACCTAATTCATATCAGAAAAGATTTGCAAAATTCATATCAGAAAAGATAATTTGAGAAGCTCTTCAAGGCAAAAATCCAGAAAATTGGACAGGGAACACTAGTAGACAAAAAAGTTATTCCACGAAACCTATAAACAACTGAAACCGTGGACTGTGACGAATGGCAAGCCAAGAAATCTTAACATAAAACATAGGTAGGACGCGAAGATTCTGTAATATTTTCAAGGAATTTGGAAGATGAGCTAAAGGTGAGAAATTGTTAGGCTCGAAACTGTGTGTGACCAACACGAGGTGGAATTAATCATGCTCCGTCCAAAATAGAAATAATTGATTGGAAGAGGAAAAGAAGTCAAAGAAAGATGCTTTCCAACAGTGTTTTCCTTTGAAAAGTAAAAGAACAGAAGAAAAAATGATGTTTTTTTGTTTTAGGGTTGTAAAATTCAAAGAAAAAAGCTCATACCCACCACAGAATTAAGCAAAAACAGGTCGGAGAAAGATCCCAGAAGGAGAAATAATCAGGGAACACAGTGAAGAAACTAACTGGAGAGTGCAAAATTAAACCTGGAGAAGAGGGTGAGAGCGATGAGTAGGAACACAGTGAGGGCAGATACTAAGACAACAGAGCAAGCAAAATACGTTCTTTTCATTCTTCCTGCGATTCTCGTGGACCCCACAAGCTCCAAAGAATGTCTCTGCCATTAATCCCTCAAGCCATGCAGGCTTGGTAGCAGCAGTACTGCTCTTGTCCATCACCAACTCATCATCTCCATTACTGGCCCTTGATGATTGATTGTTATATCTGTTTTCTCTTCCCATCTTCTTCTAAAGTTGCAATCTTTCTTCAACTTCCCTGTTTCTCTAGTGGGTTTTGCAATTCACAAGCTAAGAATTTGAGATGTATAATATGTATATCAGGCTTATTACAAGAAGGAAGGTTTTTTGATGAGCAAAAGGAAAGAACTTTGACGAAACCCTATAGAGAAAAAGCAGTGTCTTGTGGGATTCCAAGGCCTTTTTGATCCTTAGATAAGGGAATGTCTATCTTCCTCCATTTAAATTCAGGAGGTTCCAGAATTGTTGCCACCCCTTTATAGAGAGAGAGAGAGAGGATCAAGAACGAGTTTTGTTTTATAGAGCATGTATGTATGTATGTCTGTCATAAGAAGAGATAAAAACACCCATTCAGATTGGAAAATCTTTTGACTGCTACAATTTTTTTCTCGAGAAAATAATTTCCAGGAAAATGAAAAAATAGAGGAAAATTCAGGAGAGAGAGAGAGAGAGAGCAGTGATGTGTATGATGGGGAGTGGTGTAAATGGCGGGAAGACAGCCCACCAATGTGTACCTTTGTCGCCTTTTCCTTTCCCTTACAGTTCTTCCATTCAATTACTCTCTCTCTAGTTTTTTTTTTAAATTTCTCATTTTGTTAATCTCACTAATTGTCATTAATTTTTGTGTTTTTTAATTGTTTTGAATAATGTTTGTGAATGATTTTAGTTTTTAATTTTTGATATTAAATTATTATAGAGCATTTATAATAAATTGTACAATATCATTATATTCTTTTTTTAAATTCACCAAATAATCAAAACTACAGTGTTTAAAGTGCTTTTTATAACCCGTTAATCAATAATTACTTTAAAAGTTAAATCTCCATATATAAAACAATTCTTT
>JAOQMP010000003.1:34988401-35001731 GCA_027563575.1 Erythroxylum pedicellare
TAAAAGTACTAAAATACTCTTGATATGAATATATGATGTGACTAATCAAATACTATTAATATAATAATTCATTTCAACTTTGAAATATAAATTTAATTAATAAATTTTATTTAAATTAATATTTTTAATAATTATATTCAATTATGAATTTGATTTAAATTTAATTAGAGTTTAGGAGTTTTATTAAATCCCAAGCATTTGAGTACTACAATTTTGATTTTGAAGGTACTTATATTTACTTAAAAATTTTTTAACCAAAATATAAGATAAGTGTTTTTTTTACAAAAACTTAAAATTAAAAAAATCTATATATATATATATATAATCTTTTAAGATATTAGAAATTAAATTAAAATAAAATAAAAATGAAGTTTTTAATTTTAGATAATAATTATTATCAAGAACGACAATGATCTACTTTATTAATTTTTTAAATTAATTTTTAAAAAATTAAAATTATAAAAAATATATTTTTTAATTGAACAATTCAGGCTCGGGTCTAATTACAAATTCCGGAGCTTTGGCCCAATTATCACCCCCCTAATTATTATACACAATATAATTTATTTAAATTGAAGATGGGGGTAGTACAAAAATGAATGTGATTAATTTTGTCCCTTGCAAAATTTAGGAAGTGGCTCTGCCTCGATTTGTCAAGCTTTTGCCATACCACCAAAGAAGTGTCCCACACAAAGGACATTCACATATTAATTATTATTTTTTGGTCCTTTTTTTAATAAAAAATTACTTTTCAGGACATTAAAACTTTTGTCTCCCCTTTTTTTATGATTCATATTCATCGGATTGCTAAACCTAACAAGAATATGTGTACAAATTGGAGTCCTGTTGCTTTTTTAATTTTAATTTTTTGGGGAAGATTTTGGGAGGTGTGTCTTACTCTTACCTCAGTTGTCCTTTGAGGACAAAGCCAAAATCTGCAATTTCATAAAAGATAAAGATCCCATTTGTATTCTTTGACTTCTACCAAGAGACTTTAGTGATTCATTCAATTGACTATTTTTATAGTTTAATTTATTAAATAATTTAATCATAATATATATTTTTATAATTTTTCAAATTTAAACAACCCATTTGTATTCTTTAACATCTAAAAATTCCCAAATCCAATTGGCTAATTAGTGATTAATTGAATTTACCAAAATTTTCAGTAAATTTAAAAATTGAATAAACTCTTTAGTTTTATTTTGATAAATAATTTAAAGTGCAAATAGCCAATATATTATTTCAAGAACCTTTGAAAGAATATTAATTGCTCTTGTCGTCCTTGATTAATAGCTATCCGGTACCGCAACAAAACAATCCGGTCAAAATTTCGTTGAAACGCAAAATTTAGTAATACGCATTAATATAGCTATCAAGTGTATCTTATAAATGACAAAACATTGGTTTAGGGTTTCAATTACTAAAATTAGTGGCAAGTACACTAGTAAGGCAAGTCCTTAAGGTTTGGTGAATGATTAGACAATATGATGATTAATTGAAGAGGAATACTTTTCAAAGTAAGAGGCAATTGACAAACACCAAATTAGGTTGACTAAAAGGATTAGTCAACCGTAAGACATTGACTAAGCTCATTAATCATATGAACCAGTTTTAGTATAAAGAGTATTTCAAACTTAAGATAGAGTTCTTGACCTAACAATGGGCTTGGGCCTAATGTAGTGTTCATTTCATAGTAAAATTGGGCCTCTTAATAGTTATAGATTTGTCAAAACTGAGCTAAGGACAACATTAAAAAATACTAATATTTTAAAAACTAAATTGGTAAAATAAAAAATTTAATTAGTACAAAACATAAAAATTGAATAAAATTAAAATATTTAAAATATTATTAAAATAATAAGTATATATCCAAGTTAAAATTTAATTGAAAATTCAATTAAATAAAAATTAATTGAAAAATACAGATTATAAAAAAAAAGACAGTTGAATTTCAGAATAGAACAGCCATGGATAAGACATTGGTTACTTGATGTTTCAAGTGTAAGGTGGAACCCCAATTAGTGCTTCCAAGCCTAACAATTGTTCTTTTAAGAATCTGTACACTGATTCGGTAGTCATTGCAGCAATCCTAACAACAACACCTATTCCCTGCATCAACAGATAAGTACAGACTTAGATGGTAGAAAACCAGCAGCAAGAAGAAAATATGAAATGGAGGAAGGGAAATCTAATGATTAAGAATGTTCACTGCTAACATTTTACCATCAAAATCAATATCACAAATTGACAAACAACTTGTTGCACCCCCAACCGAATGATTTCCAAGTAACTAAACAAGATTATATGCAAGAGGATGCCTCGAGGTCTCGTCCTAGCGTCAAAATGAATGATATTCCAAGAGTATGCAGAAAACTTGTCAAAGTTTAGCAGATTAATGCAGAACAAGGAATTGACAGTCGATAGAAATGTTGTTCATAGGATAACAAACATGTCTTGGCAAGATGAATCGACATACCTTAGGGCCAAAACTGCTGCTAGATGCAATAAATGGTGGTTTGATAAAGCAGTGATCAGATTTTAGTTTTGCATGGCCACTGAAGCCAGTGAAATGCACTCGCAATTGCTCAGACATCATCCTTTTCACATTTTCTTGAATCTGAATCTGAATCTGCCTCAACCTTGGCCTAGAACAGAGAAATCACACGCACATATGGACATATCATGAATCTTTCAGGGCCTGTCAACTGATTAGATTAAGGAAAGCTCGAAATAAATAATTAAGCAAAGATACAGGTTTTACTCTATAAACTATTTCCTGTATACCCCATGAGTATTATCATCGCAGAAACTTGGTAATCCTGCATGCGTTCTGTGATATTTGTGATGCTACCTTGCTCCAGCAATACCTGCAATATTTTCAGAAACAATAGCGAAGCAAGAAATAAGTCACGAGTTCGAATTTTATAAATATCTTTAAAACAAACTAAAATTATTGTCAGAAACAATACAATTTGTCAAATACTTTGGAAGACCTCAGATTTTATTATATCGAGATAATGGAAAGATGTTTATGCATTTGTTTCCTTTGTACAAATAACTAAAACAACTCTGTATATAGTTCTATAAGTCAATGGCATCAGATGGATTCATAAAACCATGTAAATTTTATGATTTGGTGACAACAAATTGGAAAGAGTAGCAATCAGAATCTTTTGTAACAAGTGACCGAGGTGAGGTGTCTGAACGGATATAAAGCGGCAGTGTGTAAATATATAAAGACTAATCTGTAACTCGCAGTAATAAGTAGAAACTTGAAGGAAATTGGAAGATTGCAATGCAAATGGATAAACTAACTAATGGCGTAATAGACTTGCATGATTTGGCAATGATTTTCCAATCTGTCAATCCAATACGAAAATGGGTTATTGACATGGAAAAATGTCCCAATATGAATGAAATTGATTGTAAACAATAAGAATATTACAGTGTCCAGAAACAAGGGCTGGTCATCCAAAAATATGCGGTTGGTGCTCTTATAAAGTTCAAAGTCCCACTTCTCTCCACTTTCATGGCGCCCGCTGGTAATCCAATCAACAATTACCAGATTAGAGTCTGAAAGCACCTTGAAAACTTGTTTCTGAGAGTATCTTGCAGTTGAAAAACATGTCACTGGATCTGGAAGGGCAGCTAAGAGGGCATCACGGCCAACTTTTACCTAGAACATGGCATACAATGGAAAAACATCAATTGACACTGTCCAAACACAACTATTCAAAGATGTTAATTTGTGAAACTTTTTATTTTTACATTCCAACAAAAACCCTGTGACTTGAAGAACAAAACCAGCTAGGAGAAAAAGATGATCTCAACCCCTTCAAAGAAGTAGACACTGGACCATCTTGCAATTACGAATTCTATAGTCTATACTACCAGAAAATGGAAGATAGTTACCTCCAAAAGTTGTTCAGAACATTTGGAATCCAGGGACTTGTAAACCTACACGAAACATATTAGCAAAGAAAGCCTGGTAACTACTGACACTACATCGTTCCAAGACAAGAACAAATTCAAAGCAGTCTTTGGACAAACTTGAATACCAACAATGAAAGAAACGGAAAAGATCAACCTTGGTGGAAGCTTGAGTCGTTAGAACAGTAGTACATCCATCTCCAATCACAAGTTCACATAGTATGGAATCACCCTGCAAACTAGAACACACACATATGAATGATAAAAGATATCTAAACATAAATTATGAGCAACACATACAAAACCGAAAAAGCAGAGAGACGTTAGAAGAAAGGAGCCTACAGAGACTATGCCACCGCCATAAGTGAGGGTGTAAATCCAAACTGCATCGATTTTAGAAGAACCCACCTGGAGAACGTTGAATCCAAATAACGAGAATTATAGGAATGGTATGTAACTTGATTCTAAATCTCAGAAATTTGTGTTCAAAGATGAAACCTTTGTGGGGATAATGAATTTGAGAGGGTATTTTGAGAAGCATCTTGTGACTGTTGACTTCCGTCCAACTTTCTCCACTACCACTCTTCCTGTTTCCATCTCTCTATCTCCTTCTCTCCCTCTCCTATAGTCAAAGGTCTTCACTTCAGGAAAGTTTTAGTTTTGCTGACATTGGCACTCCTCTTTCACCTCCTTTTTTATTTCATTGTTTTTCGCCAAGAGAATTTTATTTTAGATAGGAAGAAGCTGGGCTTGAAACAGGCCTAAAGCCCGCATTTCAGGGTTTAACCAACCAATCTACTACTCATCCCTAACCTTCCTCTCCCAGTTTAGGGTTCTTTTACATTTCCCTGTTAAAGCAGACCCATCTATTTTGCAGTAGTTACTCGTTGATCTCTGGCAATCTCTACCTGCCATTGTCGTCTCCTTCTCCTTTTCTCAGTATAAAATAGCCGTCTGGGTGTCCCACTCTCTCTTCACCCGTGTTTCCAACATAAGCGCAGCTCGCGGCGACGTGTCGGGATCAAATCGCGCGAAGTTCAACTCCCGACAGCTGGAACGAGGCTTACGTTTGGGCTTCCGGGCGACCGGTTGGGATTACCTCAAAAACTGCGCCTGGAGGGATTTGGACTACAGGCGACCCTTTGTTGGTATTATACTTGTTATTCTTAAAAAAAGTTAATAGGATTGTAATACTGTTTTTGTTATGTGTAATTATTTGTATCAATTTTGGTGGGCCAGAGCTTTTTCCGAATGGGTATGTGAAGACAGTAGAGAAGGAGGGAATCCTGAGTCTCTCCATTTTTCCCCAATTTCTTCATAAAATTGGCCTTTGTAATTCAAGATTTCATGCAGATACTTCTGAATGTAAGGACCCTTAAACAGGTTTATTTGATTTTCGTGTTTGTCTTTATTTTGTTCTTTGTTCAGATTTCGGGTTTTGGTCTTTCAACGAATACTTGTGTTTGCTTTTGTTAATCAAATTCTTGACTGTTCTTGAATTAAGAGTTGCCTTAATTTGAATGGTTATCGCTTCAGCTGATGTATCAAGAAATAGTCTTCTTGTTTGACACCAGTGAATTGGCCACAAAGACTTGTTTATCTGTTCATTTAGTCTCCAATTCTGTCTCTGGACTATGCTTGTACAGTTCATCTCGCTCATCTACTGCTTTTTCTTATATGTGCTCTGCCTTTTTATCTTTTTGGGAATCCAGGTCAACTGCTGCTTGACGGTTAGTTCAATAGTGGGTTTGCTGTAGATTTGGTTTCTGGAATTGAAGAATAGCAGACTGCAAGTTGGAATTTTGAAATGAGATTGATGTTGAGATCAAGCCATCACTTGAGAAATGTGGTTTCTGCAAAATCTGTTCTTTCCTGTATAATGCAGTTGAATTTGATTGATTCCAATGCCCTAGTTGCTCGAACCTATGCCCAACCTTCAAGGAAAGTGGAGGACGAAGAGCCTGAGGAGGTTGAAATTGATCAGAGAAGGCTTCCTGCTGATTATGATCCAGCAACTTTCGATCCGGCTGAGCACCGTAGTCCTCCAACAGAACGTGTTTTCAGGTTGGTTGATGAAATTGCGGGGCTGACGTTGACGGAAGTTGCTGAACTGAGCTCTATTATAATGAGGAAGAAGGGAATGACAGAACCGCCTGTTATAGGGGTTATGAAACCCGGTGCTGGTGGGTTTGCTGCTATGGCAATGAATGCTCCTGCTACAGCTTCCAAGGAAGAGAAGAAACCAGAGAAGACAGTATTTGAACTGAAACTGGAATCCTTTGAAGCAGCTTCAAAGATCAAAGTAATCAAGGAGGTTAGGAGTTTCACTGATTTGGGTCTTAAGGAAGCAAAAGATTTGGTAGAGAAGACACCGGCAATACTGAAGAAAGGAGTATCAAAGGAAGAGGCAGAGAATATTATTGAGAAGATGAAGGTTGTTGGAGCCAAAGTTGTCATGGAATGACTGGAAGCTACTGAAGTTAGATATGTGGTTCTGCTGTGGAGTTTTCTACATGGCACTCGATTCATGGAGAGAGCAATGTTTTGTATTCAGATATTTGTTTCTGTTGCATGATTTTGAAAGGAAAAACTGGAATATCTCAGATGATTGCATACTTCTTTCGATATGCTTCTAAGATGTTATAAAGCTTTGGTAGGGGAATCTACCAACCACTTCTCTGTTATTTTGTCTTTGAAAAATCGACATCTTGCTATGCAAATTGTTTGTGGCACTAAGTTACTGAAAGCTCTCTTGCAAAACAGTATCGATAACAAAATATAATCGCTCACTGAAGGTTAAAGGTTATTGTTCCATTACTCGACCACTTGGAGCAAAACAATGACGATAAATCTGAATCCAGGATTCCATGTAACTTGGTATTTTAGCAACACTTAGATTGATCCTCCCTTCTGATATCCATGTTTTGCTCTCTATAATAATACCTTGAGCTAGTTTAAAGGAGTGTGTTCGGGTTCAAGAATCTGAGGGCAACACGAATTATTCCGAAGCTCTTATTGTCTCAGCAGCCATTTTAAGACAAATTTAAGACGAAGAACCAAATCAAGTATCGTCAATGATAATTAGCTTCCATGGATAAGGTGTGGTAAGCTGTTATGGTTGGTAACTTAAAACATGAGCTGTATCAATCCAAGAAGAAATAAAAAGGGCGAAGATGGAAATTTTCATCTTTGAGCGACTTGTGTGCAAAATTATAAAAGTAGAGGGAGGCTTGTGCGATTTACCTGGAACATGACATGAGACTAAAAATATCATCCTTCTATCTGCCAAGCTTCTGTACGTGAAGAGAGACCTACGGTGGCGTTCTCTGGATTCTTAGTTAGGGAAATCCTTGTAAATATGATGTTGGCTATCTCTCAAACAAAACCAGCGACAACGTATCTTCCTGTTTTGGACTGGGCAAACGCCAAGTCTCGATGGAATTTCCCAAAAGTTCTGAGCTTGAGGGCATCGCTCTCCAGCTCCAAGTCCAGGTCCAACTTCCCTCTCGCAAGCAGAATCATGGTTCGAAGTAAAATAGCCTTATCTCTCTCTCTCTCTCTCTCTCACTTACTCTTATCCTGTTTTTTAGTAAAATCTGTGATTTCCCAGTTCTTGTTGTTGCTTCTTATCCTTCATCTTAGTGATTCCAAGCGCAAAAGGTCGCAAATTTAAGGAATTAAGAAGATGCCTAAAGGTGGGCATGGAGTTATCGCTTTTGTCGATTGGTCGTAGGACCATGAAACTCTCTAATGCTCTAGCTAATCTCATCTTCTTGAAGGGAGAGTGCAGCTTGAAGCTTTCTGTCTCTGTGTACGTTATGGTCGCAGAGACACGCCTTCATAGCACACACATAGAATTGAGAAAATGTGGAATAGCAAATTATTGCATTGATCTAAACCACTTTTGCACTTACCATGCTTGAATCCATATATCTGCCTTTTTTCTGCTCAACTTTTGGTAGAATTTTATCCTAACGCTTATTATGGAGTTTACTTGCAGATTTAGAATATTCGATCAACGAAAATAGTTTGCTCAAGGAATTCTCGAACTTTGGAGAAGTGGCTGAAGGTAATGACATCAATTTTCACTTTGCTATTCTTGAAACTGGATCTGAATCGATGTAACTTCTTCACTTTCATTAAATGCTCCATCTTTATACATATTAGTTTCACTAAAGCCTTGGATTTTGTTTCTAAATAACCCAACTATGGCAGTAAAGCTTGTAAAGGATGAAACCACAGCAAGGCCCAAAGCTTATGCGTTTATTCAGTATACTTCTCAAGATGATGCCATTCTTGCCTTGGAGAATATGGATGGCAGGGTCAGATATGTTCCTGATATTGCCTTTGTTTCCAGGATTTTATTGACAAAGAAAACTCATGTTTGGTTTTTGATATTTGATCCTCAGTTGGTTGATGGCAGATTGATTTATGTTGAACTTGCCAGACCTCAGAAAAATGGTGTAAGACAGTATCCAGTAGCCTCTGGACCCCCAAAGAATAAGAAAAAGCCGCATTCACAAGAACAGGATGAGATTGCAGATTGCTGGTACTGATCATACTGGATATTCTATTTGCTAGTTTGTTTTGACCAAATGGAGGAGCAGAGGTGGTAAATTAAGGAAGATTCCAGATTGAACACAATGATTCGAGTGGAAGTTCTGTTCGAAAAATGCCAACAGTAACACACTTGATCTTGAATACATTAAACTACTTACTATTATCCCCCAATTGAATCTTGTCAAATGCGGTAGGATTGTTATAAATTCTGTATTTTGTTTGTATCTATCAACCTAAACCATGTGTGGAGTTTTCTGGCTTGAATTCAAATTTATGGCCATGTTCTGCTTCCATTTGGACTCTAAGTTTTGATGGATTCCAGTTTCATCTCCTCGTCTCCACTGGTGACTGTAATGTCTGGTCTTCGACATATACATATATCTCAAAGGCCAAAACAGAGTAACTATTATATCAGGTAAATCATTAGTATTATTTTGGTTGCTAAGGTGCACTCAAGCTTTGCTTTTAAGCAGAATTGTAACTCTTTCCAAAAATCCAGACTTTAATCTTTGAAAATTGTTATTCTGGATGTTTCGATCATCCAATGGTCAAAATGTAGAGCTTCATGGCCAAGTTTCTGAAAAGGAAATCTTTTCAAAGATTCAGAGTTTCTTTCTTGATAAATTAAAGATCCAGACTTTGCATCTTTACCAAACTTCACAAAGATTGACAGAGAAAGGAAAGTGTTCAGTTGGAAGATAGATCTCTATACTTTCCAACTGGAATTTATGGTAATCAAAAGTTCAGTGAATTTGCCTTGTAAATCAGATTTTCAGTTCAGCCATTGCTTGAAGAAGTGCTCAAATGCTCAACGTGTTTTAACTCCGAGAAAAAGGAAGAAGATAGGTTTCTATAATGTTTTATAGGTTATTTTTGGCAACAATACGATGAAATGAGACTTAAGTAAAATGTTTAATCTGCTTTCTGATATAATTTAACGTCCTGTGCTTGATTACTAAACGCGGTCAGGTTGTTAACTGTAAGCTGAAGATTGTAACTTAAAGGAAGGTCAATTTGTTTCCTAATCTTTATTTCTGTGTGTTTCTGCAACGATTCTGAACCAAAAAAAAGAGGAAAACAACAGTCGTGCCATAGACAGGTATATGTTCTCCTCCATTTCCTAAGCGCCTCTGAATGATCACGCCAACAACTATCTCAGAGTTCATTGTATGCAAAAGGAGAAAAAACTTCAAAATCCAACAATTCCAATCATATTTTACTGCTCAACAGTCACTGATACTGTGGCATCAATAGCTTCACTGCTTTCCACAACGATCTTGTTATCTGATATGCTGGTCACTGCATGCATTACATATCCTGCAGTTTGGACTGAATACTGAAAATGCTCAATCCTGTTGGGAAAAACCAACGCAGAAGAAAAATCAGCTACCCATTTACACCCTTTTCCCCTCACTGTCAGTTTCCCCACCGTAGATTTCATTTGCATGTTCTTGGCATTGTTCCTGTCTATCACCACTTGATCAATGCTCCTAAATTGCCCATCTAATTCTACTATTGGAACATTACCTGTAGCAAGTCCACTGAAAATGTTATCCACAATATTTATCCTGGAAATCTGACCATTAATCGACTTCAATACAATATTGGCACCAGCGAAGAACAAGCCATTAGTTACAGATACTTGAAATGGATCTTCTATGACTATGGAATTGTAGTCCAGGTAACAGCCATTGATTCTGTTCAGAGATCCTCCAGACTTCACTAAAATTCCCACCCCACCGAACTTAGTTGCCTTGTTGTAACAATGTGCCCCTGTCACCACGTTGGCCTGACCTCTTATCAGAATTCCAATGGCGCCTGAGAAGACAACAACATCGGAGATGGCATTGTCATTGCTTGCAAGGTCAATGCCTGTTCCTGAGAAGTCCTTCTCGTCTTTGTCCCCCCCAACAGTTTCGTGCTCACCAAAGAAGCAGCTTGATATGAAAGCCTCGTGGCCACGTTGGACCAGGATTCCTTGAGTAGTGAAATGGATAAAATAGCAGTTGTTGATCCGGATTCTGGCCGAGTCAATAATAAAGATTCCACCTCCGCGAAAACTTGAGTCAAACAGGATATCCCTGAATGTGATAGCTTCATAGTATATACTGTCCTGGATGTTTTGTTCGTGGTTCAACTCATCATCAGACTTCTTGTTGAAGGCTTTTGTTTCTTCAGGAAGGTGAGAATTTGGAGACCAGAGCTCAATTAGATGTCGGTCTCCAGGAAATGTGTCTGATGCTCGGAAAGTCCCTGCTTTCACCTGACATATCAACCAATTCTTACCAATTATTCTTCAGCTCTTGTTTAAAACATTCATCGATTCAGGGAAAAGAGATTACCTGAGCTTTTTCTTTTCGAGTTTTAACAGAAGTTTCAAAATAGTGACTAAAGTTTCAAGCATACTTTTGCCGACTTATTGAAAACAAATTTGACTTTAAGTGCTCTTATCATTGCTTTTTCTTTCCAATTTGCTTGATCATTGGCATAATTTTCGGACGAAAGCTGCAAATTATACAGAACTATACACAATTTTCTACAATCATTATTTGAACGTAAGATCCTGAAATGAGACTAACCAAAACATTGCCTCCACCAATTGCGGGGAACTGTATTGGCTTGCTGATCTTATATTCTCCCCCTTGAAGATCTATCACAACTCCACCCAAGTCATTGACTCCTGGAAGAAGAAGATGATGAGTCATCCCTTCACCACTTTGCACTTCAAAAGCATCATTCAAGGCGTTGAGTATTGCTTCGGTACTATCTTGTTGCCCACTTGGATCTGCTCCATATGCAATTGGATAAAAGACTCTTCCGTCCTGCAAAAACACACATGATCAAGTTTCAGACACGACCGTATGACCAGACCAGACCAGACACCAACTATGCACCTGTCTCTCTTACCTGCTTTAAAGCTTGAAGGGACCGTACTTGTTCAAGTCCAGCTCTTCCTCGAAGCTTGGCTCCAAATTCCAACAGCTTCTGTTGTCTAGTGGAACAACTACATTCTCGTACCACAGCTAATACTGATAACAATACAAGTACGAACGATACTAGGAATCCTCTCATTGTCTTCTGACTGCCTAATCCTTCATAGTTACATTAGGAAGATGATATTATACAAGTTGGCATTGACATGCACGAATATCGAAAATAAATATCAGATTACTACAGGTTAAAATTAGGAAATTATATGCATGTATGACCTGTTCTGATTCTTCTCATGATAATCGTAATGCTGAAAATGGAAATTTAATAACTCTGGCCAATAATTCCATTTTTCAAGTCATTGATCGGTCAAACTGAAGTTCTTACAAGTTACGATTGATATATAAATTACGTGGATGAGATGGGAACTCCATGACTGGTACAAGCAGACACGTTCTTGGTCTTAGAATTTTGTTTTCTTAAGGTACATGCATGGAATTCTAAATTAGGTATGATGTTTGAATTTAAAGGGTGTTGACTCTTGCTTTTTCAGATCTGTAAAAGTTGACTACTTAAAACTAAATTATCCTTCTTCTTCAAAGCTTATCACTTTCCTCAGATATAGTAAAATTCCTTTTAATCCAAATTAAATATCTTATAATTATATTAAATTAAATCAAATTTAATTAGTTAAGATTGAGTTTAATAGCCGGTTGTAATCACTACAAGAAAATCAAGAATTAGTGACGAAAAATTACCGACAAAAAATATTAATATTTGATTAATTCGTATATGATGTTTATACTCTGTGTGATTAATACAAAAATCATAAGCTCGAGTGAATTTGAGTGATACCTAAATCAAAGAAGAGTACCTTAAAACTTGCAACAATGTGGCATCTAACCCTAATGATCTCCTCCAATTGTCATCTTTTTAGAGTAAGAGATTGAGAGAAAGAAGTAAACATATAATACGAGGAAATTGATTATCTATTTATATATGGAGCTTGTAGAAGCTAAAATAGCAACTTTGTAACCAATAATACAATATAGGAAAAGATTAAAAAAAGTAATAAAGGAAAATTATAAAATAGGACATTTGTAATTAAGTATATACAATAAAAAAGGAATATTTACAAGCTAAAAATCAATAACCAAAATAGGAAAGCAGAAATCATACAAGTAATATAGGAAAACGATACAAACTATCCAAATATACAAACAGGAAACGAAATATAGCTTCTTTGGTTTTTTATTTTTTAAATTTAATAAAAATTGTAGTTTTGATTTCTTTTAATTTTCATAATTTATAAAACTATTAAAACTGAATTTAGTTTTTAGTTTTTATTTTTTTACAATCTAATTTAATAAAAAATAATTTAATATGTTATTTTTATTTAAAATATCAAATATTTTTGTTCTTATTTCAAAAGTGAAAAGAATACATAGAAATAATAGGAAATTGATTCCAGCCTAATTCCATTCTTATTAAAATATTGTAATTTGATAAATTCAATTTTAAATTTTTATTTAATTATAAAAATAAATTGAATACTTAAATTAATAATTAATGCTAAATAATTAAGTAGTATCTATTGACTTAAAAATAAAATGAGATACGACCACAAAATAATTTAAATTTAAAATTAAAATTTTAAATAAAATTTACTTAAATAATAAAATATATATTAACAAATAAATATTTATTTATAATTTAGTTGTTAAACTATTTGTTTCAATAAAAATATATTGATAATTAATTAATAAATATATACAAGTGCTCAAAATAAGTAAATTTAGTTTAATATACAAACAGGAAACGAAATATAGCTGATACACTCATATTTTCATATATGTTTAGGACTTAATTCAGAGTCATTTACATTCATTTTATGTTCATCTATGAT
>JAOQMP010000003.1:35007175-35020937 GCA_027563575.1 Erythroxylum pedicellare
TAATTAGTTTTAGTTGTACAATTTTTGTAACAAAAATTCTTGAATTTGGTAATAAAAGTAGTTTTTAATACCAATTTAATTATAATTATAATTATTATATATTATTTAATTATCATTAAAATAAAAATATAACCACATTAATATTAATAATTACACATTTTTGCTTTGGTATGAAAAATATAAACAAAGATTAGGAATCTTTTTTGCTTTCTACTCGAGCTCATTATTTTGTTGTGATTAGGTCGTTATTGAAAGCCCCGAGATTCAAGTCTAATTCCTTTCTAACATATACCGTAATAGTTTTCTATGTGAGATTATCAGGATGTTGTTGGGCTGCGCTGCGATTAAGTCTGAGCCCAAATATTTATATTTAGATTCAGACCTAGCCTAGTTAGGTCGAGGCAAATAGTTAAACAAAAACAAGGTCTTTTTGACCTATTTTTTTTATCCTACTTGACATCCTTATTTTAAGATTTAGGACCCGATTAGACTATTATTCTCATTTTATTTTTAGTAATCTATGAATTTCAGTCTCTTTCCTTGTTTGTTTGTTTACGTTTGTCCTCAGTTACCATCATAGGCTTACCAATTCTAACCAAATGACCAACTAACACATCATTAAACACTACAAGAAATGTAGGAATTAGCGATGGAAAATTATCGACGGAAACAAAACAGTTGTAAATTACCGACGAAAAATCAATTTTTGTCCATAACATAGGGGAAATTTTTCATTTAGCGATGGTAGTAATATCCATCTGTAAATATGGAGGGAAATCATCCCGGCAAAATATAAAATGCCCATCAGTAAAGAAGGTGGGAATTGTTCCCCGAATAAAAAAGTTTTGAGTTTACCGATAGAAATTTTTTCATCGGTAAATTTTCAAGGTAAACGTCGTCATCTGCTTTGACTTTAACATTTTAAAGTAAACGAAAACGACATTGTTTTCTTTTACATTAAACTCACCTGAAACCGTTGCAAATTACCGATGAAAAATCAAATTTTGTCAATAACATTGAGGGGAAAATTTTCATTTAGCTATGGTAGTAATATCCATTGGTAAATATGGAGGGAAATCATCCCGGAAAAATATAAAATGCCCATCAGTAAAGAAGGTGGGAATTGTTATCAGAATAAAAAAGTTTTGAGTTTATCGACGCAAATTTTTCCGTCGGTTCCTTCTCTACATTGGTAATTAATGATGCTGCTACGAAGCACTTATAAGGCATTGATTCATTAGAAGTTAAAGAGTACGTCAATAATAAGCTAAGCTATTTATTGATGACATGTGTGACTATTTCGATCACAACCATCTCATTGAATTTGTAACCATATGCTTATCTAGCAAGATTTGACCTAAAAAATAAGAATAAGAAATAGAAAATTTAGAAAACAAGAGGATTCGATGAATTATATTGTTCCTCAAAAGGAGATTATTGATAATTTTGATGAGATTGAGGTTACTTGGGGGCTTCTTAATGAAAATGATGACCAAAGTAATGGAAAACAAAGATGTATACTAATGATGAGGATAGATACTTCGAGTTTTGAAAAGAAGAATATAGATATTGTCTTTTAAGAAGCACTTGATTCACATACTAGAGCTACTTTGAAATAAGAAGAAGAGGTATTATAGCTCTTCACCAAGATAAGCTACCGAGCAATTGGACTAGTATTGAGTTCAACAATTTGTCCACATTTGACACTACAATGAATGATCTAGACATATTATTATTAAAGAAAGATTTCTGCAAAAGAGTAGGTAAGGTTTGGAAAAAATGGTTATCTATTGTATGATCCTTTTAGAACTGAGATCAAGTTTAATCGTAAGAAGCTAATTCTAATTACTTGAATATGATATAACTTAAATTGGAAGTGTTAGGTTAGATGATGATTTAAGGGATATGTAAATAGGTATAGGAAATAATTTTCTAATAGTTATTGAGGATATTAATTTCAATTAAGAAGCATGTAATCGAAATGAGGATAATGGTAATGATAAAAATGAGAAATACTAATTCAAAGGATGAGATACAAATTTCAGGTTGAAATATGCTACCAAAGAGAAAATATGATACAATGCGACTAAAGTTCAGACCAAGAGTTGGAGCCAGTTACTATCCAGGTGAAACATCACATTGTGTAGCTGCAACCGAATTAGATGTTGTACGTCCAGCTACTACTCCACTTGCAGATGAGGCATCACCTTCTGTACTTGCTACTATATCATCCACTACCCCTATACTGACAGAGATATCAGAGGTAAATGATGCAAATGAAAAAGGACCTCTAGCCTGGAGCTGAAAGAGCTGATGGAAGATCTAACATCACAATTGTCAACAATTTGTAAGTGAAAATACATGAAACACCATATATTTATGATTAAGTTATACGTTTAAATTTAAAAATGGTATAAATTTGATTTTTTAATTGATTAATATACTATGCACTCATGGAGTTTCTTTGAAGTAAGAAGAATAGGTCTGATAGCTCTTCACCAAGAGAAGCTACTGAGCAACTAGACTAGTGTTGAGTTTGACAATTTGTCCACATTTGACACTATAATGAATGATCTAGACATATTATTATTGAAGAAAGATTTCTACAATAGAGTAGGTAAGGTTTGGAAAAAAAGGTTATCTATTTTATGGTGTCGAAATGAGTAATAAATCGTTAAGAACTGAGTTGTGTCCATAGGGATTATGAGAAAGTTCAAATCTATTCTAGCTAACATTGTTTAAAATTGGGTCAGGTGAAATTTTGGAAAATTAAAAGCAATGTAAAAAATTATTAAAAACTCAAAGGAATTTCTAAGCAAATACCCAATTCATTGCAACCAAAATAACTATGAAAATAAAAAATCTATGCAATAACTAATTAAGAAAAGAGTGCAACCATTGACTAATTAAAAGTATTAACATCAATGAGGCATGATTTTCTCTTATGAAATGATATTTTTGTCAACCTTAATATTGAATTAGCTATCCTCCGCAAATGAACAATTCTCACCTTGTATGTGAATTTTAAGAGTAATTAATCCCCTTCTCCCAATGGTGAATTAATCTATCCGCTCTAGAAATCACTTAATAATCCCTTACTTAAGTTTTTCCTAGAGTTTCTTAAGTTCCAAACCTAAACCTTCTATTTTCACCTCCTAAATTTCTTGGATCTTCTAACTCACAAGAAAATCATAGCTGAAATTCCTTCAATCTTCTAGCAAAACCCCCTTTTTTCAAAGGTGAATTTATACCAATCATCTTCTAATAATCCAAGGTAAGAGCAAATAAATCCAAGGAAAATCAACAAGTATATGAATATTTAGTCATTAATTCTAGCAATGATCAATGTTAAAGCATCACCAAAATATCAAATCGCTAAGAGAAATTAAGGTTCTGGCCACAAATCATCAGGCCAAACAATCCACAAGCAAAAACCCAAGACAAACTCATAAAGAAACTAAATAAAAACACACTGTGAATGGAGTGTTGTGTTTTCGTGCATGAATGAAGTGGGGGGCTACTGCTTTTGGAGGGGTCTGTGAGTAGGATGGAGTCCAGCTGCATCCTGCATTTTTGTCTGGTGAGGCTGCTTCTTTGGTAGTAAAATGGGGGCTTCTACATTGATGAGGGGCATGGAGACAGGTTGTGTTTCGATGGAGGCTTAATGCGTAAATCTATATTGTTGAGTGGGGGCTTATGGAGTCTGCAAAGTCTTTCAATGAGTAGGTGCAGTATGCTTGAGTAGAAGATGCGTCTTCTTTAAGGTTGCGTGAATGGGATGGAGGTTGTGGTAGTGAGTGAGTGAATTGAGGGTTTGTGTTGTCATCGTTTTGTGTGGAGGCTGTGTGGAGGCTGGTGAATGGAAGCTGTCTTCTTGCATGAATAGAGGCTGCTACCTTAATTATTTTCAAAGTGCTGGACCCCTCCCCCTTTTTTTGAATAGAGTTGTTTTCTACTACCATAAAGTATGTTAATGTCTGAAGAGAAGTCAATTTTCCAATCCCACGTGGCATATGGGTCAAACTACGACAGCCATAATATTCCAAATTCCAGAGATTAAGCAGCTTTGTAATACCAATTAGGAATTCCTTAAGCCCTTCGTATAAGCAGAGTTTAAGCACTTGCAAATTTTGTAGATGACATATAGAGCTTGGAAGGACTGAAATTTTGAATCGAACACTCGCAATCGCCTAAATTTGGAAGAAATAGTTTCCCACTTTGACTTTTCAAGGCCCCATGCTTGTTATCTTGGCAAAAGAAATGTTCATAAACTCAAAGCATTATAAAAGTGAGACTAAACCCTCCTTTTGCTTGGTTGCATTTTCACCCAATGCATAGTCTTCAATTTGCTATTGGTGTATGGCATTTTGTGTATTCCAAATTTGCTATCTTTTTGCTATATTTTTCCAAAAAAAACCCAATACTCAAAGGCACATATAAAATTCATATGGATTTTCATAACATTTCCGCTCGAATCACTCAAGTGTTTAGGGTCAATGTTTCACTTAAGACTCCCTCTAAAAGACTACACTACTATAGGCTTACATATTTACCAATTATCTACCACATAAAATACACACCAACATGGATCAAAAGGACTTTTTTAAAAGGTTGTAATGGGGTTTTGGGTTAAGGTAGGATAAAAAGATCACGGGTTAATTCACAAGCATTAACAAAGAACTAAGTAAAAGGGACAACTAAATACAAAGTTTGAGATATGCAGATGAATACATGGAACTACTACTACTCATCACTAACTAATGCTATTATTTTTATTTTCTTCTTTCGTTGTTTTTTAATTTTTTACTTTTTCTTTCTTTTTTTCTTTTTTAACTAAAAACAAAGAAAAACAATAAAAACAAAAGAAAACAAAAGCAGCATAAATCAATAAAATATGACTCTATAAACATCTTAGAATAATAAGTAAGCTCAAAAGTCCCAAACTATAGACCAAATGATCACTTAGCACTTCATTATACTTGTGATTAGGCAAGGCTAGTGGAGTTTTGAGTTTTTAAGTGTTTATTTTGCAATCAAAAAGGGTAAAGGTTCAAAAGGGGTTGCAAGGGATAATGTATAAGGTAGGCCATTTAAGCTAATGGGTTTAAAACAAAGACTACCTTAATCATTTCCATAAGGCATGCATCTCGTAGTTTTAAACCAGTTCAATGCAAGTTCTAGAGATAATCTTCCTATGGGAGCACCACACACAACAAAAAAAATAATGAAATGAATCTAAAATGCAGTCATATAGGCTCAAAACCTCGTATGTGCTTATATGAAAATCCATTACAATTTTATACATTACCTAATTACTTAAGTATCAAATTATTAACTGAGTTTATGCAACTAACTACTTTATTCAATACATATGATTAACCTTCCACTCAAGCTGCCTAATTCAGATTCAAGCACATAACTTAATCGTCAGTCTAACTACTATGATGAAATGACATGGTTTAACCTTCATCACAGTTCAAGTGTAAGATTGAAAAAAATTTAAAATTGGTCCCACCCCCACACTTAAATGGGACATTGTCCCCAATGACCTAAAAAAAAAGGAGATGAGAACATAAGGACTCCCTGGATCAAAAGGGGCTCAGCGACTTGAAATTAGAATTCACAGCTCCAATCTTGCATCCCTAAAAACAAAACAGATAAAAAGCAAATAAGGTATTCAATGAAAGCAATCAAAAGAAACTGAAACAACAAAGAACTAAGATGCAAGGATAAGATTGGGGTGCCTCCTAATAGGTGCTATATTTAACGTCAATAGCTAGGTACAGTCATTTGATCACGAGTCCTTGAGTGAAATGCTTGCAATGTTTCTCAACTCTTGACCATAATAATGATTTAATCTTTGCCCATTCACTTTAAAAGTTCTTCCATCACTTCCCTCAACTTTAATTGCTCCATAGGAGGCAACATTTTTCACAACGTAGGGCCCTAACCATCTAAAGCACAATTTGCCTGGAAAAAGCTTCAATCTCGAGTTGAAAAGTAGAACTTTCTCTCCTGGCGCAAATTATTTCCTCATGATGTGTTAGTCATGCCATTTCTTAGTTTTTTCCTTATAGATTTTGGAGTTCTCATATACTTCATTTCGAAATTATTTTAATTCACATAACTGAAGAGACCAATTTTCAATCGATTTTTTCCAATCAAGATTTAACTTCCTAGCTGCCCAATAAGCCTTATGTTCCAACTCCATTAGAAGATGACAGGCTTTTCAAAACCAAACGATATGGAGACATGCCAATTAGAGTCTTGAAAGTCGTCCTATATGCCCAAAGGGCATCATTAAGCTTGAGAGTCCAATCTTTCTGGTTGGGGTTCACCGTCTTCTTAAGAATGCCCTTGATCTCTCAATTTGATATTTTAGCTTGGCCATTTGACTGGGGGTAGTAGGGTAAAGCAACCTTGTGACGAATTCCATATTTGGCTAAAAGATTGCCCAGAAGCTTGTTTCAGAAGTGGGTACCTTCATCATTAATAATGGCCCTTGGAGTGTCGAATATTGTGAAAATATTTTTCTTGAGAAATCTGATAACAACCTTGGCATCATTTGTTAGTGAAGCTATGGCTTCATCCCATTTTGATATATAGTCCACTGCCAAAAGGATATAGGATTGTCCATAAGATTTGGAAAATGGTCCCATGAAGTCGATACCCTACAAATCGAAGAGTTCTACCTAAAAACTTTTGGTCAAAGGAAGCTCATGTTGTCATGAGATATTACCCATTTGTTGACATCGGTCACACGTCTTAGTGAAAGCATAGTTGCCCTTATGAAGCGTAGGCCAATAGAAACCAGATTGGAGAACTTTTGTTGTTGTTCTTGTTAGGCCAAAGTGACCTCCATATAGTGATGAATGACAATGCTCTAAAATTGCTTGGACTACATCTTTCAGGATACATCTTCGATTCACTTGATTGGGGCCTCTCTTGAACAGTAAAGACCCATCCCATAGATAACTTTTCGCATCAAATAGGAACTTTTTCTTTTGGGATGGATGTAAATCCAAAGGAATCAAATCTGTAGTTAAATAATTCACCACATCGGCAAACCATGGAAGCTTTTCATTGACTCTGAATAACTGCTCATCCGCAAAAGTCACTTGGATATTTATTGGTGGCTTTGATTCCTCAATCTCTAATTGAGATAGATGGTCTCAATTGCATTTTCTGTCCGCTTTTTGTATTTGATCTCAACATCAAACTCTTGCAAAAGCAACACCCATTGAATGAGTCGCGGCTTGGCATCTTTCTTTGCAAACAAATATCAGATTACTGCATGATATGTGAAAACCACAACTTTGGACCTAATGATATATGATTGAAATTTGTCCAAAGCAAGCACAACTGCTAACATTTCCTTCTCTGTAGAAGAGTAATTTTGCTGGGCATCATCCAAAGTTGGGCTAGAGTAGTCAATAACCCTGAACTCGCCTTTGGCCTAAAGCTGCTCCCACTATGAAGTCAGTCACATCACACATAATTTCAAATGGTTGTTGCCAATTAGGTGTGATCATCACAGGATCTGAAATCAACTTTTTCTTGATCAACTTAAAAGCCTTCAAGCATTTCTCATTAAATTCAAATTTCACATCCTTCTCTAAGAGATTGCAAAGGGTATTAACGATCTTGGAGAAGTATTTGATGAATCTTTGGTAAAACCCTACATGTCTAAGGAAACTACGGATACCCTTTACATTTTTCGGTGGAGGAAGCTTTTTAATAGTTGTTGTTTTTGGCTTGAAGCACTTATCAAATGAATCACCAAAAGCAGAAAAATCATCCATAAAACTTCTATGAAATTCTAAACCATATTTAAAAAGATAGCCATCATACAGCGGTAAAATATAGCAGGAGCATTGCAAAGACCAAAAGGCATGCGTCTGAATGCAAATGTGCCAAAAAGACAAGTGAATGTGGTTTTTTCTTGATCTTCAGGTGCTATGGCTATTTAGTTATATCCGGAGTACCAATCTCAAAAACAACAAAAAGCATGTCCTGCAAATCTGTCCAACATCTGATCTATGAATGACAAAGAAAAATGGTCCTTCCTAGTAGCTTTGTTCAACTTCTTATAATCCATGCAAACCCTCCATCCAGTGGTTGTCCTAGTGGAAATAGTCTCATTGTTATCATCTTTAACTACAGTGAATCCACCTCTTTTAGGAACAACCTGAGTAGGACTAACCCATAAACTATCGAAAATTGGGTAAATGATTCCAGCCTTAACCCACTTCTGAATTTCGTTGCTAACAACTTCCTTCATTGCTGGGTTCAATCTTCTTTGGGGTTCAATGCTAGGGGTGAATGACTCCTCCATAAGAATTTTATGCATTACAACAGAAGGACTAATTCTCTTAATGTTTGAAATTGAGCAACCTAGTGCATTTTTTAACTCCCTTAACAGCCTAAACAATTTTTCTTCTTCTAAAGGAGTCAATGAAGATAAAATAATGACAGGAAAAGTTTGATTAGCACCCAAGAATGCATATTTCAAATCTTTAGGCAAGGGTTTCAAATCAACTGATGGGTGTACATCTTTCACGTCACTAACAACATCAGCATTAGTCGCACAAAACAAAGGCTCGGTTTGATCAAAATTTTGCAAGCATTCAAAAAAATCCAATACCTTCATAAAACAAGTATCCTAATCATCCATAGCATCTTTTCTAAACATACCTTCCAAACATTTCAATAATGGGTCTTTAGATATAAGGGAAGGAAAAGATGTTACCACACAAGAGGATATGACTTCCACTTGATTGTAAGATGGTGTATCACTTGGATGTCTGAGTGATCTGTATATATTGAACCTCACCTTCTCACCATTTACATGAAAGGTTAGTTCCTCTTGTTGCACATCTATCACTGCACCTCCAATAGTCAAGAATGGTCGCCCAAGTATGATTGGGATCTCTTTATCTTCTTCCATGCCGAGCACCACAAAGTCTGCAGGGAGAATGCATTTGTCTATATGAATAAGAACATCTTCTACAATACCTCGAGGATAAGTGAGGGAACGGTCGACTAGTTAGAGGCAAATTGTCGATGGCTTGACTTCTCCTAATCCCAGCTTTTAGAAGATGGAAAGAGGTATGAGATTTATGCTTGCCCCCAAATCGCAAAGCACTTTACTAAAATATGTATTGCCGATCTCATAAGGAATTGTGAAGCTTCCCAGATCTTTTAATTTCTGCGGTAACTTTCTTTGCAAGACTGCACTACACTCCTCGGTCATTAATATCGTCTCATAGTCTCCAAATCTCCTCTTTTTGGTAACAATGTCCTTGATGAATTTTGTGTAATTTGGTACTTGCTCAATAGCTTCAATCAAGGGAATGTTGATCTCAAGTTTCCTAAAGACTTCAAGGAATTTTCCGAATTGATCATTGATTTTCTTCCGTTGAAATCTTTGAGGATATGGCAGCTTGGGAATGATTTTTGTTTGCGGTTTTCCTTCTAGTTTCTTGTCCAAGTTAACTTCCTTATCAACTTGTGTAGGTGCACTTGCTTCTTCACAAGCATTCTTTCCTTCGTTCAGGTTGGATTGAGTGGAGCCCTGTTCTTTAGGTTTCACTTCTTCCAATTCTTTTCCACTTTGAAGAATGATGGCCTTACATTACTCTCTTAAGTTAGTTTCAGTATTACTTGGAAATGTCCTCTGAGTCAAATTCTCAATAGCATTTGCAAGTTGTCTCATTTGAACTTCCAAACCTTTCACTGAAGTCCCAATACTAGTTACTTGCATCTTTAGCTCATCCATCTCCTTCTCATTCTTGTGGAAATGGTTTCTTGTCTCATTTACAAAAGTGTCAATTATTTCTTCTAAAGAGGGTCTTCATTCCCCTGGTGGTGGTCCATATGCAGGTGGGTAAGGCACGTTCCTTTTAATTCCATAGTAATATTGCTCCTTAGAGTTGTAGCCTTGACCATATTGATTTCCTATTGGTTATGACTTAAATCCCAAGTTCCTTTGGTTAACAAACTGAGCTTATTCCAACCCTCACCATTGGTGTAGAATAATTGACTAGTAGCTGCCACCTGCTCATTTTGTCTTTCTTTTGACATGAATTTTAAAAATTGATTGGATAGGGTTGCCAATTGAGTAGATAACTAAGTCACTTGGTCCACTTCTAAAATTCCTCTCTTTTCATTAGTTCTCTCGGAGGGCCACTGGTAGCTGTTCGAAGCCATATCTTCCAGCAATGCACATGCTTCTTGGGATTTTTTTCTCATCAGAGTACCACCTGGTGTTGCATCTACAATGGTTCTAGTCTAGCCATTCAACTCGTTATAGAACATTTCCACTTGTACCCACTCTTGATATTCGTGATGTGAACATTTTCTCAAAAGGTTTTTATACCTCTCCCAGGCTTTATGCAATGGTTCCAAGTCATGCTGTCTAAACGTACTGATCTCAACTCTTAACTACACAGCTTTACTAAGTGGGAAAAATTAATCAAGAACTGTTATGTCACCTCTTGTCAAGTTCGCATTCTATCAGTAGAAATTGAATGAAGCCAATTCTTTGTTTTGTCCCAAAGAGAGATGAGAACAAAGTGAGCCCAATGTCATCTTGCGTGGCCCCTTCAGTCTTGATAATGTTACATAATTCCTGGAAGCTTGCAAGATGATCATTTGGATCCTCCATTGGTGCCTTTTCAAACTGATTTGTTTGAACCAAATTGATGAGTCCGGGAAAAATATGAAAATTCTGAGCATGAACATTAGGTCTTTGGATATCGTGATAATTGTCTACCGCTGTAAGCTGGAAATATTCCCTGATAGGATGTTGCTGTAATTGTTCTTGTTCATTTCTGTTGTCTCCTCTTGCATGCCCTTCATTCAAATTAATTGTACAAAGTCTGGCCTCCGACTGAGCTAATCTTTGAATCATTTCATCTCTCTCTTTGAAATCTCTGAAGTTCTTTTGCTTGATTTTCTATTTTCTTTTTCCAACGAATTCACTTTACTGTTTTTTCCAACTCTGGGTCAAAATGTCTTTCTTGCCTCTAGTGGTTCGGGGCATACAACCTCTTACAAAAAGTTGTGCAAGAAAACAAGAATGCAAAAATAAAAGAAACAAATAAGTTACTCCAGGAATAAAAAGAAAACCAATAAGTAAATATAAAACTAGCTATAGAAGCAAACATTCAAACATTAATCCTCGACAATGACGCCAAAAACTTATTTGTAAACCGCAAGTACACGGTTGTTGAAGTGAGTAATAAATTGGTAAAAACCAAGTCGTGTTCACAGGGATTATGAGAAAGTTCAAATCTATGCTAGCTAACAATGTTTGAAATCGGGTCGGGTGAAATTTTAGAAAATTAAATGCAATGTAAAGAATTATTAAAAACTCAAAGAAATTTCTAGACAATTACCTAATTCAATGCAACCAAAATAACTATGAAAATGATAAATCTATGCAATAACTAATTTAGAAAAGAGTGCAACAATTGACTAATTAAAAGTATTAAGATGTCTTTCTTTTATATTATGAAGAACGTTAATGTTATAAACGTCTGGTGTCATATATGACTGTATTGTTGAGTTATTATCTTTCTTCAACAAGAAGTAAATATCATAAAAATAAAAGAAATTATGTAAAAAAATTAATTAACTGAAATTTTAATTTTTGGTTTTAATGTTAGTTTTTTATATTTTTATGAAAACTATAAATTTGATGTTGATCAATTATAGCAATTATAAATTCATGATCATTCAATTTATTTCAAAATTATTATGTATTTAACATGTTGACAAAGATTACCAATTTTAATCATAATTTACTATTGAAAATAATTCACTATGACCATAGTTTGTATTGATACTTAATATTAAATAATTATTTAATAAATGATAAAATCATAGTATAGTTAGGATAGGACTTCTCTTTCAAAAGGTCATACTGATTTTCCGACAGCTTTAGGATTTATAGTTAAAGACTAACTTCTTTTCCGAAAGGTAATCCTAAACCAAAAATGATTATCTTTTAACTATAAATACACCCAAAAAAACTACCGTTTCTTTACATATCTCTTCAGCAAGTCCATGGCGATCAACATGAATAACGCAGTGATGTTGCCGAGATCACTTGGAGGCTCTCTTTCTCACCAACCCCTTTTCTCTTTAGACTTATGCTTCCAACATTTGGTACTAACACAATCCTCTGTGCGTCCGATTGCTCCACCTTCAAGAGCATGTCTGCTTATCCCTTTCAACGTAGCTACTCATCTCAACGCCTGCATGCTCTACCTGGCTTATCGCCTTCCAAGAATTTCTGGCCTCACGATTCTGGAGTTTGACGAACTGATACGTGATACGGCTTCTCAAGTTACCAGAGCTGCACGGACGGGGTTTCACGTCAGAGTCGACGCCAACCTAGTATTCTCTTACTCACCACCATCTACGGAGGATACAATGATATTGGAGGAGATGTTTGCCGGAGAACCACGTGACCGAACAGGTGCTTCCAGTACTGCTTTGGAGAGGCTAAAGAAGGAGACGTTCTGTTTTGACTCCGACGCGGGAACAGAGAGTGGAACTTGTGTCGTTTGCTTGGAGGAGTTATTTGGTGGGGCATTCCTGACAAGCATGCCGTGTTCTCACACTTTCCACGAATCATGCATCTTCGAGTGGCTGAAGAACGCCAATAGTTGCCCTCTGTGTCGTTGCGAATTAGAAGACGATTGAGTCCAAATTCATTATTACTGCAATTAGTTTTAGTTGTACATTTTTTGAATTTGGTAATAAAAGTAGTTTTTAATACCAATTTAATTATAATTATTTTTATAAAATTAATTAATTTCCAATTTTATATATTAAATTATAATTAAAATAGAAATATAATCTCGTTAATATTAATAATTACACATATTTTTGCTTTGGTCTTAAAAAATATAAACTAAGATCAGGAATATCAAGAATCCTTTAGTCTTTCTATTCGGGTTCATTAGTGGATATTGAAAGCCCATTTGGGCTAAACTGCACTTAAATTTGAGCCCAAATATTTATATTTAGACTTATATAAAAATAGTTAAAAATAAACAAGGTCATTTTGACCCCATTTTTCAAAGAATTAGGATCGATTAGACTATTATTCCCATTTTCTTTTTAGTAATCTATAAATTTCAGTCTCTTTCCTTATCTGCTTGTTTCCGTTTGTCCTCAGTTACCATCCACAAGCTTACCAACTCTAACCGAATGACCAACTAATACATTGTTAAAAAAGCAGGAATTAGTTACCTAGTTATAGTCCAACTTCCAATTTCGACTCCTGGTCCCATTTAGTTTGGCCGTTTTCCATTTGCTTACACATGAAGCAGACATATATCCTCGTTCATATTTAAAAAACATCCTAAATTACCTAACCAAAGCATCATCATCAGATGTTTGTTCAACCAACAACAGTACGCGCAGTTTCCTTTGATCAGCTTATGACAACCTTGTATCATCTATCAATACAATATATCAATCTCAAGTTTTGACTTGAAATTACAAGTGGAACAATGAATGATTGTGACATGTAAGAGGGGATTGATTCATGAATGAAGGGTTAGCTCCCTTTTGGAGATCTCTATATGATCAATGATCGTAACTCATCTATCTTCAACCTGTGATTCCTTGATCCACTGTCACAAAAACACTTGCAGATACTGCAACATTTGACTCGATTAATACCTGGTTGTTGGAAACATTCCTCAAGGCATGATTAGGAAACGACGAACCACTTGTGCTTAATGTG
>JAOQMP010000003.1:35023691-35036854 GCA_027563575.1 Erythroxylum pedicellare
GTACTTATGATATTATGTAAATGTAAGTCAATGTAACTAATTGAGTTTACTTGATACTACACAATTTTGCTATAACTTACATAAATACAAAGAAAAGTTTTCTTGAAATTATGTCGAGACAACAATCTCTTACACCAGTAAAGATTGCTCAATAAAAGACACGTGACAAATATATATATAGTTTTAAATTTTTAAAAAAATACTTGTCTTAAACTTCAATTAAAAATTAAATGACAAAATATATGCGAAATAACATCAATTAATCATTAATACATTAACATAATTCAACTTTTAAATTCGACAATAATTAACTTAAATTAATAATTTAAAACTTGTATATATTCTGTTATTATTTTTAATTAAAAATTAATAATTTTTACTTTTTAGAAAAATAAAAATTAAAAAGAATTGTTTCACGGATCAATAGTTAATAGTTAAATCCTTATTCCCAAACCAAACTGCACCGTCCCAGACAATCAATCAACTCAAAGTCGTACGATAATGGTCAAACTGGCTGGCGCAGTTCTTTTGTCATTACTACCTTCAACCAAATCCACTAACGTTGCGGTGAGAATTAGGTGCTTGCAGATACCCAAACCTGCAACCTCAACACGTGTAATAATCTTACTCTTGTAATTTAAGTCTTGCATTGAACGCTATAGCCTTTCATCCAATAAAACCCCATTCGATATTATGTGTTGGTGATTTGGGAGAAGGGAGATGAAAAGAAAGGAACTGATTGATTAGATTGGTGTGTAAGGTTGGTTTGAGCTTTTATGCTTCACCTTAAAGAAATGAAAAGCCTTTTGTTTGCTTCAACTTCACACCTGGCTATGAAGCCCATGTCCAGTCAATGCCGTGGAGGGTCCTGTCGTTTAACATTAATAAAATTCAAGGCCACATTAATAAATTTAAAATATATTTTTAAAATTTTAAAATTTTCGATTTAATGATTAATATTTGAAAATTTGTATAAATTAATTTAAAATGTTATTTTTGTTGATGTAAATAATAAATACATATTCACGTGATAAGGCTAGTTAGGCCTATATTGGTTGTATTATCAGTTTGATGATTTTCTTCTGACGCCAGCCAAGTCAGGATGGCCGAGTGGTCTAAGGCGCCAGACTCAAGTTCTGGTCCTCTAACGAGGGCGTGGGTTCAAATCCCACTTCTGACAGTTTTTTAATCTTTTCAGGACGTAAAAGGCACAATTCCAATGCTTTGATTCATTTTCATTTTTTTCCTGAGAAAAGGCATGCTTTGCTTCGATTTTCCTTTGAAACATGTGTAAAGCTCCAATTCCTTTACTTAACTACTAATCCTTAAACTTCTAGCAGAAAGAAGATGCAGATACAACACAAATTTTGATTAATGAAATGTGAAGAAGAATACAAAAGATGGTGATTTATTTATTGAGGACGAAAACTACAAATGGGAATGTCGTGACTATTACTTTTAGGTAACTCAAAAAAGCACAAGGCATAAAGTCTCAAAAGTGCCAAAGGCATGACCATCCACATTAAACAGGTTCTTCTTGCCATGTCTCAAATCCATTGATGGCTTAGTTGGATTGGATCTTTTCCTGGACTTCCTCTTCAGCTTTCATGTATCAACAAAACAAGCAACTTTCTTCCACAAATCTTGGTACCAAGCCCTTCTAATAATTCAAAGATGGGTATAAAAGCTTGCTCTCACTACAATTTTCAATTCGTATAAGGGAGCAGTTCTATGGTTTTTGCTGTCAAACTTGCAGAGTTTATCTTGGACCAGGAGCTTTTACTGTACTGTAAATATAGGTTGAGAATTTAACGGAAGGAGACTCCAGTAGGAACCTTGACTGTCAATACAACAACTGTGCCATTTTATTCTGTAAGAACCAACTGGGAAATGAGAAACATCTAGCAGGCAACTAGCAAATCCTTGCCCCTTGTTATATAGCTCAAAGCATACGAATACCTCAACCCAGTTATTAGTATCTGCATCTTTGTCTCGATCAGGTTTGCAGTTCTTGACTACATAATTGAACAGTTTGTCATTCATTTGAATCCTGTTTTCAGTTTCCCAAGTTCGATAATCCGGCTGCATTGGCCCCGTAGTTTCTCCAGTTGTTCTGGACTCTTTAAGGGACATGTCAGAATAAAGTAAACAATACAACTTGGACACTCGACTGAGGCAATCTGGCGTTAGATTCCTTAATTGAAGACAAAGATTTAGTGATAGGTGGAAGCCTGGAGAGACAGACAGCTGATTTGGGATTCTACTTTCTTCACTGAAGGCAAAGAGCTCTGAACCAGTGCATGGCCTGAATTTTGATGTCAATATCAAGTGTCAGGATGTAAAACAAAGGAAATAAATATTGTATAGTCAGTAAAAGTTTCATTTCAGCGCCAAGTGGACTTTGAAGGGAATGAAACAAGTTTTAGACAAGAAAAAAGATTGAAAATAGAAGAAGCTAGTGATCAACAAATCTGAAACTGCTAATGAGCAAGAAAATAGGCATGAGAACCCCATCAGCAGATAAGCTATAATCAACTAAATCCCATATCCTTGGCAAGCCTAGGCAATTGAGATGTGAGGATCTCAATCAGTCAACCTTGACAATATAGCTGCCAAATGTCAGGATACCTGATATTCTAGATGGATTACTATTTCGGTTATAAATTGACCCAAAAGCATTATCAAAGAGAAGAATATAAAATTACTATACAATGCAATACCATCTAAGACCTGATCTTCATTGCTGGAAATCTGTGAAGCATACCTCACTTTGAAGAAAAACCTTGGGAACCTGAAAGGGATGCTCATCCATTTTGTGATAACATTCAAGAGAAGCTGCAAATGATCCTTGGAAACTTGGGATAAATTCTCCCAATATTGCAGTAATTTCCCTTCATTTTGCAAGTGAACAATGCCAGAAATAGCATAGTTAAAAATTTGAAGAATATCTCTCACTGCACCAGTATTCCGTATGTGACTTCTGGGCTGCAAAGGGGCACAGTTTTTTGGCAGTCCACTGAGCTCTAGGAGCAGGCTTAGGTTTGAACAGGCTTCTTGGTCTATAAGCCACAACCGTGCAATCAAACTTTGTATAAGCATTTCCTTCAGGTAATTATTGGACGTTTCAAGACCCAGAGTTGCCAAATTGTCATTGCCAGACAGGTTTTTGGTGAAAAGAGCAATGCCGGTTGTGAAAGCCAATATTGAACAACCAAATGCCAGTTCTGATATGATTTTTGAGCTTCTTCTGTCCATACCAATGAAAGAGACAGCAATTAAATCAAGTTCCTGTGTTATCCTAATCAACTGAAGAGATATCTGAGTAACTTGTTGCAGAAAATAGTTGGCTGTAACACTTGTCTCAACCCGATCATAGTCGCTAGCATTCTCCTGGTTAAGTTGAGATGAGTCCAGAAGCTTGGAAAGGTCAGCCACAACTCTTAATAACTTGGCTCTTAGAGCCAAAAACCATCTTTGGAAGCAGAATGATTGCTCTAATATGATGTTATATTCCCAAAATTCACCTGAAGATGCTAGTTTGTTGTAAGCCTCATGGAGCATCTCGGTCAAACTAACAACATTTCCAACAGAACTGAGGTCAGGATCACCGATCTTGTCCCAAAAACACATGTTGAAAAACTCTTTTGCCTCCAACAAATCTACTACACCATATGCTAGTTTTTGGAAGACAAACAGCTGAATTTTCCTCTCAGCCTGAGCAAAATTAGTTAACAACTTTAACCAATAGGAGCAGGAAGCAGACTGCACCTTAGTTATTAGTTGCTCAAACAAAAAAGCAGCTATTATCCATGCTCCCTGGCATGCTGCATGTATCCCAGATTTGAAAGCAGGCCAATATTCCCTCTGTGACAGCATCTTTTTTGCACACTCCAAGCTTACTTCTACATGCTTAACCAAGTGATTAGGAGGTAAGTTACCCAAGATAATCCCAGGATTGAAAGTTTTTCTGTTCGGGTTGATCATGAAACCCAAAAACATATGAGACTGCAACAATATTGAATAGATTATCTGTGTATAGCAATCAAATAAGTTGCAATTGTGTACAGATTCAACCAAAAGTTTTACTTGGTCAAGTATATGGTCAGAAATAGCATCAACTTCATGAAGGCTCTCAATGCAAGTTAGAGAAAAATTTTGAACAATAGCCACCAGCTTCAAGCTTGCCTGCCTAGCAGCTATGATACTGCCATTCTTGTCTACAAGACGTTCAATAAAGAATCTAATTTTATCAAGCACAAAGTCACCTAGATTTGGATTTTCTGCAACTAGAAAAAGAAGAACATTAAGCAAGCATTGGATTTCCTTAAATAATCTAGTGTTGGCTGGAAAAGACGCCACCAATGACTTTTCAAGTACACTTATTTGATCTACAGCTACTGAGATGATTTGCCTTTTAAGAGAAGACCAATCCAAATTAGATCTCATTTCAGTTCTTCCAGAAAGCTTTGTAGATACATCCACTAGGGTACAAATGGTTATGAGCCTCTTGGACTTTATGGGTGACTGAATTGAATTCTGAACATTGGTCAATAAATGAGTTAAGTGATGCATTTTGTCAACTAGAATATCTGGCATTGTACCTAAGAGAATCTGCAAGTGAAAAACATAAGCTAATAAAGTTCAACTTTAAGAACTAATTCACTGTAGCAAAGGTGAATTTTGAACCCAACCTTACATAAAATCTGTAAAGCCTGACATTGGACGCTAGATGGAAGTTCAGTCTCAAATGCAACTCTACATAAAGTCTTCATCGCATGCACAGTAACTGAAGCATGACAAATTCCTCTGCCAACTAAAATGTGTAAGCACCTTAAAACTGTTGTTTGTAGTTGCAAGGATTTGTCTGGACCAAGGAACTCTAAAAGCACATCAACCTGAAACCAGTAGCTAGACGTACTATAAATCCCATTCATACAGACATACCAAACTATCACCTAGCATCGGAACACATACCTGTTGAGATAAAAGAAAGGTTGACTTGGAAGCAAGTTTTGTGAGAGAAACTAGAATTGCAACTAACAACTCCTGGTCTGAGAAGTCTGAGACCAGTTTTAGACCTGTCTGCAGCAACATACAGCTTATCTTAATGTTATAAAATCACAATTATTATAAACATAATACTGGTTCAGCACAAAGAAAGGTGAGAAAAAAAAATTCACAAAATTACACTTCCAACCGTTTGAATCAATGATCAAAACGACCCCTATGTTAAAATCAAAGGAGAGGAGGCACTAGCAACACCTTCCATGACATTTTCTACCAAAAAAATTAACGTATATAAGAATATCGGGCACTAAAAAGGAACAAGAATAGATACAAGACCTTATAAGCTTCATTTGCAACAGAAAATGAGGAAGTCATCTTTGAAAAAACTCGTAACCCAGCTAGTCTTGTACCCAATGAAAAATCAGATGAAGTCACCAAGTTAACGAGCATTTGTAGGACTACAGTTGCAAGGTCATCGGCCAGTTCACTAAAACAACCTGCAGCAAACAAAGACGCCTTTACCTGCAGAAACAGTGTAATGCACATTAAGTTCCTCAGTAATTTGAACCTAAGAATCATGAGAAGAATAATATACCAACACACCGAAGAGACCATGTTTTGTGTCTCACAACAGCGAGATCACTCCAAGAGAAAAAGTTAAAAACTTTTGAGATAGATAAACACTGACCTTACCTCCAATACATTTGAGGATACCAAAGTGGAGAGGATCAAATATCTTAAGTGAGGACTGTCCTTTGCAAAATCAGCCCAACAACCAAAGAGAACCAAAGCAAATGCTCTTGACTCAATATCTCCAGTATCAAAAACGAACTTTACTCGCCTCAGGAGCTCCGCATGGTTGTGCATTCTAGCCTTGGAAAAAATGCCCCTGTACTGTTTCCGACTTTTTTCCTTGTCACGACTCCTCAGCTCAAACAAGAAAACATTCACGACAGCAATCCTAGTATCCTTGTCACCCGACATAAAAGCATCGGCAAGCCTTAGGAGGATAGCATTGGCAAAGAGCTTATCCTCACCCGGAATCATTCCAAACATGTTATAAATAGCCATTGTAGGCGCTGGTTCTCGACTCCACCGCTGAATTCTTGGACCCATTTGCAGTATTCCCTCCAAAGACCGACCTACAGATTGAAAAAGTCACGAACTTTTTCACTTTTCAGGCGATAGTATCGAAACGGGATTCAATAATTGCCAAAGTATCAAAGAATTCATAACATTCAAGAGAAAATTTCTCAAAAGCGAACTGACCCGGTTTCTTTGAGCGACGGGACTTTTCAAGCTCAATGCTCCAATCCAGGGCGCAAGCAGCAGCAATCTTCTCCATTGTCGCAGCTTCTTTCACACACCCTTTGTACGCGTAAATAAAGGCAATGGAGTACAGGTAGTTTCCAATTTTCCCAGATTGAAAGAATGAAATTTTTGCCTTTCTTTCTTTTCTTCTCGGGGAAGACGAAGATAAAGACTGCTATTTTAGCATGGCTCAGTCCACTTTGCCTCTATCAGGCATTTCAGCAAACACGTGAGCATCCCAAACATGGTGAGCCAGGGTTACAAATTAAAAGGGTTTTCATGTTCCAAGTGCAAGCTTCCGCTTCCCTAGTCAGCAAATAAAAAAAACACTTGGATTCTAATCGGCTTTTAATGAAACCAATTCAGGAAAAGGAATCTAATCTGTCCGCCAGGGCGTGGGGGCGCCTGGGCGACTCTACCTTTTAAGCGCAAGAAAAAGGAATGGCCCAACAGAGCCGGAAGATCTTGAAAATTCCATCAGGATCTGTAGGGTCATCAGAATCTACAAAAAGACAACATGTACAGTTAGATTAATCAACCATGCATACTTATTACTTAAGCGTTGAAAGTGAAAAAAAAAAAAAGTGACCCTTGCGTCACACACCTCATGTGATGTCTCGAGGTGACCTGTTCCTGAGTTTAATATTGAATTTTACTCCAAAAAGAAAAAAAAAGACCGAACATGAAAGACATGTTATACGCAGCCAGTTTGGCCACCTCTTCGCTTAGAGAGTTGCTTAGTGTTGTGTTTTGTCCAGCTGTCAATTTACAGGCAATAAGACGCAACTAAGTAAGCAAAGGCACGGTCTTCGATGCCCAATTGAATTGCCACTTCAATGCATCCACGCAAGGCGAAGCAACCTCCTGCCACCTCTCCACTAGCCTTCTTTTTTCCTTCCTTTCGCAAGATGAATATTGATAATGATATGTCAATCAATGTTCTTCACACAAATGCGTCCAATTCGTATATAACGCTAGTTTTTATGATCACCCCATCCCAGAAACAAACTTGTTTTTGTTGAATTTTGTAATGATTTCACACAAGTATTGATAGTGGATGGGGGGCCCATAATGACAGTGGAATTCAGAGCCACACAAACCATGACAGCCACCCTCGTGTATGCACTCTCATTCGTCGAACTAGAACAAGGCACTCGTTCCTGGAGGCGGTGACGGCGGTTTGTGTTTCTCTGTCGAAGCTCGTCTTCGACAATAAACTTCCGTGAAGCGATTGAAACCCATTTCTAGACATGAACTGTGTATCGATTTGTTTGCAAAGTTCGGTACTTTATCTCTTCTTAGCTTCTGCTTGTGCGTTATCTGGTCAGTTATCAATCTTCTCTCGTTTATTTTCTTAGCATTTACTGTAGTATCACCCTTATCGACTCATCTTAACGTGTTGTTATTAATGCTTTATACTTGTATGAAAACTTGTGAAGTGGATGAAATGGATGGCGCAGAGAGTGGTCTGTTTAAGGATATATTGAGGGATGAAGCCATAAGCAGACTCAATGAGCTTGGAAAGGTATTGGAATCTAATTTCTTTTTTTATCTTTGATTAGGTTGATTTGTCATCTTATGGCATGCTAAGGATTATCGAAACATAGCTAATTCGTTTAATGCTGGCCAGAATCCTGTTTTACCAGGCTTTCCAAGGTCTTCAACACCATTGTTTTAGTTCGTTTCCATCGTTGAGCTCTTTGCTTTCTGCTTCATTTTCCAACTTAATGACTTAAATTGTTTCTTTGTTGTGGGTTTTTAATCAATGAATTATAATTGAAAAAAGGGTGGGCTTAAAGCCTTAAACAGTTGTATCATATGCCCTGCGGTACTAATTTACTAAGCATTAATTGATTGGATATCTTGGTTGATGTGCATAAGATTCAAGTAATGCCTTCGAAGTCATGTTTTTCAATACCCAGACCTTTGAATAAAAAAATATGGTGTATTGTATATATCGTTGAGTGTTGATGTAGTTATCTAATTAACAGGTGAGTGATGCTAATGGCTATCTGGAGAGGACATTCATGAGTACAGCTTCACTCAGGGCAGGAAATCTGATTCGTGATTGGATGGAGGATGCTGGTTTGACAACGTTGGTGCTCTTTCTTTTTTGGACCCACCCTGAATTTTTGATGCTTGAAGCTCTAAACTGACACCTGTACCAATTCCAGGTGGATGGACTGTATGGGCAATGTACATGGTCGAGTTGAAGGATTGAACTCAAGTGCTGAGGCCTTATTGATTGGTTCTCATTTGGTATCTTCTTTCTTCAATGTTGCAAACTTCAAATTTGTTTATTTTTTCCCTTTATAATCCACAACTAATGGTTGATAATTCTGGTTCTTAAATAGGATACTGTAGTTGATGCTGGGATATTTGATGGATCTTTAGGTATAATTGCAGCAGTATCATCTTTAAAGGCTTTGAAAAGCAACGGATTGCTGTCGAAACTAAAACGACCAGTCGAGGTGATTGAACCCTTGCTTCAAATTTTCATCTGCAAAACATTACTCAAATTGTTCTGTTTGTTCTTTCGAAGCTTTCCAATATCACGTGTCATCCCATTATTTGGAAGTTTCTTTTGATGGTACTAGTATATAATGAGGCAAGTTTCAGACAGATTATAATTAATTGCTAAGCTTGTCAACATGCAGGTCATTGCTTTCAGTGACGAAGAAGGAGTGAGGTTTCAATCTACTTTTCTCGGTAGTGCGGCCATAGCTGGTATTTTACCAGTTTCAGCTCTGCAAACATCTGATAAAAGGTTTCTCATATTAGCTCTTTTTATTTACAAGAAGCTCATTCGGTATTGTTGCTTGTTATGGTCCTAATTATGTGCTATCCAATTCAGTGGTGTAACGGTCGAAGATGCTCTTAAAGAGAACTCTATTGATATAGCAGAAGAAAGCCTATCCCAGCTTAAGTATGACAGACACTCTGTATGGGGTTATGTTGAGGTAACGAAGCTACGAAACTATCATCTTACAAATTATTTTCCAATTTTCGGTATATCACACAAACTGTGTCAGCTTCTGTGTTTATAAATCTGCATATTGGATCCTGTATCTTTTACTATTGCAGCTTCATATTGAACAAGGACCTGTACTAGAATGGCTCGGTTTTCCCGTTGGTGTTGTTAAGGGAATAGCTGGACAGACAAGGTTGAAGGTACATGATACGGCTTTAGCGTGTTAGTCAACAGCTTGTTTGGTTTAGTTGAATCACAAGAATTCAACAGCTTTCAGTTTAAGATGTTCTTGAGTTCATAGCAGATGTCTGACAAATTTAAAATCTTCAAGGGAAGTACTAGAACACTAGATCAAAAGTATATTTCTTCCATTTGGTTCATCAAGGGTACTCCTCCTTTGCGAGATTCTCCTGTGAAGATTGGTTGCTAGTACATAAATGAAAATGCCTGATCATCCTTGGTTCCAAAGAACATGGAAGAAACATTAGCTGTTTAATTAGAAGTTTTAATATGTCCGAAAGTTACATGTTTGTACAGTCAGTAGTTCATCACGTAGACATGGGAAGTGCAAATGATTGCAGATTTTTCCCTTCTTCAAGTGAATATATTATGAAATGGATTATTCTCCGCCGTCTTTATTAAAGGAAATAGTAGATTGATTACGTGCACATTCCTCTGAATCAAGAACTTCAGTGTTCTTTAATCAACTGCAGTATCTGCAAAACTTTGCAGGTTACAGTCAAAGGTTCACAAGGGCATGCTGGAACCGTTCCGATGTCTTTGCGCCAAGATCCTATGGCTGCAGCAGCTGAACTAATTGTGCTGTTGGAAAGTCTTTGTAAAGATCCTAAAGTTTTTCTGTCATATGATGGACAATGTGCTGATTCCATAGTGGAATCACTTGCCAGCTCACTTGTTTGTACAGTTGGAGAGATATCCACTTGGCCAAGTGCAAGTAATGTCATACCTGGCCAGGCAAGATATACGAACATGATCGTTATTATGTCAAGCACAAATGAAATCCATTACAAATCTAGTAAATCAATCACTACTGTCCAGTGATCACATTACCTTTTAAATGCAGGTAACATTCACTGTGGATTTGCGTGCAATAGATGACATTGGGCGGCAAGCTGTCCTCTATGAACTATCGAATCGGATGTATCAAATATGTGAAAGGCGTTCTGTTCATTGCCATATCGAACGCAAGGTGAGACGAACTTTTACTTGCAATTTTTAGTGAGACAAAGTGCAGATCAGTAATACTATTATCTGTTGTTTGGATTTCATCAGCATAACGCAAATGCAGTGATGTGTGACTCTGAGTTAAGTTCACAGCTAAAAGTTGCAGCAAATGCTTCCCTCAAGAGGATGACCGGTGAGATTCAAGACGAAGTTCCTGTGCTAATGAGCGGAGCAGGACACGACGCAATGGCGATGTCTCATTTAACCAAAGTCGGTTCTCCTAAGCGTTGTTAACAGATAGTAGAGAATAAATTACTGATATCTAACTGGTAATGATTTTAATCATTTTGAGCAGGTCGGAATGCTATTCATCCGGTGCCGTGGAGGCGTAAGTCACTCTCCTGCAGAGCATGTATCGGATGATGATGTTTGGGCTGCTGGCTTGACAGTTCTGTCATTTCTTGAGACTCATGTAAAATAGATAACTTCTGCTATAAATGTACAGGAACACATTCATTATTTGATGGTACAATAACATAATCTGATGAACCTTTCTGGAGGCCTGAGGCTGGTTTCGCACAAGCTTCTAAGGTTACAAAACCATGGACAACTCTGCTCCTCTGGGATTCATGTGCAGATTCAGGAGCCATATGTGGATTTTGGGTAAGGTGTTGAAAAAAAGCAAGAGTTGGATTTTCACTTAGACTGCTTAAAATAATATCATTTTGGATGGTTCGTCGAGCTTTTCGAATCAGACTTTGAACCGGACTTTTGAGTTAAAGTTCTATCCTAAAGTCTGATCAAATTAGGCTCGGATGAAATAACCTCTTTACTAAATAAGAATAAAGACGAACATTTCTAAACCTCTTCGTGTCTTACATTTTAGAGAAATTCTTATTATTGTTGTAAAGTAAGTTTGGATATGAACTATTTATGATATTGTTTAATGTAAGATGTCCCTTATCAAACTCAATTTATTCTAAAAATAATTATAATAAAATTTAAAAACTTTTCATGAATTGAAATCCACCAAAACATGTTCTAAGATAAAGTTACTCATATTGATTGCGGTTAAAAACACGATTATATCTCATATTTTATTGTTTTTCCGCATAAATGAACATGACTTTTTATACTCCCATATCATATAAAATATCTTATATTCCGAACTTTTTAAAATAAAGGTAAAATATTCAAACTTTTAATTTTTAATAAAAATAATCCGAAATTAAATTTTTCGCCAATATAACTAATGTTACGACCTCACTAAATTAGTGTTTTTGTCAGTGATTGCTACGTATCCTAATTTAATTAAGATTTTTATATTAAATTATAATATAAAAATACAATATGCAATAGTCACGTAACAAAATACTAATCTAACGTCGTGTTAGCTATACTAATTGAAAATTTAATATCAGACTATTTTTACCAAAATTTACTATACCTTTTTTTGGTAAATAAAGGAGGCAATGCCTGAAATTCTCAAATTAACAGATATAACAAACACCAACTAAATCATGCATCAGCCAGGGTCTAACATCTTCTGGCGGATCATGAAGAACATAGGCACCAACATCAAAATTAACAGCGTGATGAGAAAGAAATCAGCCACAAAGTTACCCTCATGATGCAAGTAGTATAGACGTGCGACCTCAAATCGATGTAACAATCCACGGATACTCCGAATAAGTACAGTGCATGTAACATTCATCGAGCAATGACCCAATATCATATACACCGCCATCATATTATCGCATTCAATGATAAGGTGAGTGATACCCATGTCAGCCGCAATTTTCATTCCCTCTAAAACGCTTCAAAGCTCGGCTCGTAAAATCAAACAACGACCAATATTGCAAACGAACCCACGGACCCATAGACCACTAGTGTCTCGAATAATTCCTCCACTGTATGCCGCAAAACCATGAATCAAAGATGCATCGCTATTTAGCTTGTGAAACGGAGGGGGAGGACATTTCCAAAAGACCATAATGTGGTCTCTTACCTGCTGACGTTGTCGCAAAGTGAGCTAATTTACAGCTTCCTCAATATGCTTCGCATAATGAATGAATGCCAAATAAGCAATCGTATTAGTTGCAAACTCAGGATCAAAAATTCAGCTATTGCGATTCTTCCACAAAATCCAACACGCCACACCAAACACCACCCTCCATTGAATTCCAAAAACTCCTCGATGATCAGCTTTCAAGTTTCCACATAACCATGACTGCAAATGTGTATTTTCAAAGAAGTCCACATGCATCTCCGTAGGCACTAATCCCTCCTATGTTTGCTGTGCAATCGAACAGTCTTGTAACACATGAAGCACAGATTCGGCATTAGTTTGACAGAATGAACAAAGATTCGAGTCCGCAACGTAGCGACGAGACCGTTCCGAGTTTGTCATCAACCCATTACTCAAAGCAAGCCGTAAAAACACTTTTATCCGTTGTGGTCCTCACCAGCTCCAAATTATCTTCCATCGCACACGACTTGTATCAGCAAGCTCATCACATAAAACTGTATAAGCAGTTCGCAAAGAGAAGTAACCGGAAGAGGAGGGTGCCCTGTAAACATATCCAGCCATGCATAACGCAACAATAATGGACAAATACATACATACGGCTCATATATATATATCACGTAATATATGTAAAACGAAGCGGAAGCTTATACCTCCAGCCAT
>JAOQMP010000003.1:35073632-35096465 GCA_027563575.1 Erythroxylum pedicellare
TAATTCCACAGTTACTTCTCAGGATTAGATTGATAAAAGTTAGGACGTGGACATTACCAATTAATATTATGAACATAAACTCATGAAAGTGAGCTTAGTAGAGATCAGTACCAAGGCAGAATGAGTATAGAAAGAGAAGCATTGGATGGCTTGAAAATTTCTTCTGAAAATGCATAGTAGGTCCTATAACTCGAGGCAAGTTGTCTTACCAATACATATATCTTGTTCCTTCATATAAAGGAGATTTCCCTTGCACTTACACTCGTACCCGCCCCACGTATTCTTACAGGAGCAACCATCACACTGACAAGCGACGCTTTCCTTGCATTCATCAAGATCTGGGCAGAAGAATCATTGAAACTGTCTTCAGACTTCTGGTAGTGAGTTGAATGAACAAAAATGTTCTCATTACAGAAGAACAGAATTCAAGAAGAAGAAGATCACCTTCACATTTCTGGCCATCACCACGAAATCCTGGCGGGCATTGACATCCTACCAACTGGGAACCCTGGTTGATAAAGAAAAGAGTTTCTACATAATGAAAATGAGGAAGTTTTTTGACAATGGGCAGTATTTACTATTCTGAGGAATCAGAAGAGAAGAAAATGAACTATAACATCACTGAACTGAACAAGCTGAGAAAGTCAATCCATGTCTTGTTTCTGACCAGCATCCTCCATTGTTTATTGTGCACCTTCCAGGCCCAAAAGCTGCCAATCCAAGCATAAGGAAGAACATTATGCATGAAAATAATACACCACTTCACATGAGTTGAGTAATGCAAACACAAACAGAAGAAACAAAAGGTGTTTCTTTCTCAAGATTCCATTACTGTTATTGCATAGCAGGATGATCTAGTTTCTTTTAGCTTATAAAATTTATAAATTTCAGAAAGCAATAAAAAGTGAAAACAATTTCTTGGTTTTATCCAGATATTTTTATTTTCTGTTACAAGCAAAAACAGTCAAAGAAAAGAACATACGTTCACAGGATGTATAACCATCTCCTCGGTACTGTATACCGTCCACAAGCGGACACTGGCAAACTCTCCCTCTAAAAGTGTCCTGACAAAATCCAAGATTGATCCAAGTGAAATATACAAAAGAAATCTAAACCAAAATGGTAAATCAACTAAAGCAATTCTTCTCAACCCATAAATCAAAAACTCATCCACAAATTTGTACAATACCTTGCAAGCTGTTACATTGGATTGTTTGTCCTGCCAACAGCCTCCATTCCTTTCGAGGCACTCATTAGTCTCAATGTCTGTCCACACCAGAACAAGTTAACAAGATAAATACAACAAATTAAATGTTAACTAGCTGTATTCAAGTGGAAAATAAAAGTAAGATTATCAACCTGAACGTAAGCAAATTGGAGGTTCAGTGGTCTCCTTGAATCCAGAGCATATGGCCTTGAGCACAGCTGTTCTGTCCAGTTTTCCTTCATAGAAAAAACAACATCTTCTAATATAGGATGATTGCAATCATTTACATTAAAAAAAATAAGAGATGGGAGTAAATGGTCAGAAAAAAATCGACTAATCATGCTAAGATGAATTGCTTGTTGTAGCTATTTATGAGAGGAGGCATATGAATCATCAGAGGCAAGACAAGCATCCCAGATACACATGTAGTTGTAAGTTTGTGCTCCTTACAAATATGTTGGTCACTTGCTACTTCGATGCACAAGAAATGTAGATCGGAGAATGCTACTACCCTTTTTATGCAGTAAGGAAGCAGAAGGGTAGTAAGAAGCATATTGCAAAACCAGAATGAGAAAGAAAGGTGTATAAGATTTAATACAAACCTCTGTACTGAACATCATTAATAACCAATGTTGGCAAAATTGTAACATCACCACGAGTTCCTCGCCCAAGCTAATGCCATGAATCAGAACAAAAATGAGTGCAAGCACCAGAAGTGTATCATTTAATAGAAATCCATCCTTTCTTGACTATATGAGATACATGTTCATTAATGACTACTCTTTGAAGTTCTGAAAGGAATTGTACTAGATAGCTATTAAGAAATATGGACCTGGCGTTCTTGCTCAGATTTTAGCACTTCATTGTCGACATCAGCTTCAGGATCACCCATGCAGTTCTTGATCTTATCAACCGGCAAATCTAATACATGACACTATTCCTTAGAACATGAATTCAACAAGAATTGCATAAAGAGAATTGCTAAAGAAAAGACCTTACCAAGTGATTTCAGAACATCCTCTGCACATTCTTTGCTATACCTCTTCTGCTTCATAGAACACCTGATGTGGAAATCTGTCACAAAATCCCACCAAACCCAAGACCTACCACTCTCACTTGCAACCCTATGGACACATAGCTGTCTCAAGTTCTCAAAGACCACATCCTTTCCATTGTAACCCTCTCCAAAGTCCTGTTCTGGATCAGGTGCACAGTATCTCCCTTGGTTTATGCACTGAGACTTGCATTGATCGCTAAGAATAAAAGCCCGAGGGCAATACCAGGTGATATAGTGTGGTGTGAACCTGGTGTAACCCCTTTTCTCTAGGATTTGAGCATGGCCCCTAAAGCTCTTCACAAAATCCATCTGTTCATCACATCTAACACCACATTCATCATTGCTGTTTGTCCAAAGCTCATACTCAACTCTCTTGTCAGGGTGGGGCACAGACTCTCTCCAATCCATTTTTATCACAACATCCTCTTTGCTCTTCAATGCTTGTTTCAAGCTTTCAGCAAAAGGCTTCTCTATTAACGCTGACGGGATTCTGATTTTCTCTACATAACCATTTGCGTCACCACTTGCCTCCGGTGAATCCATAGTTATTAACCGCTCATCCACACTATCAGCCACTAATACTGCCGAAGCTCCAGCTTCTTGAGCATTCCATACTTTCAAGGCAAAGTAGCATTCTGCAAAGGGTAAATTGCAGAGATTAGTGAGCATAACCCTCTTCACTTCCTAGGTCGAAATTGGTTAAAGCTTCAGAAGATTAGAAGCACCCTTGCAGTACTAAAGATGAAAAAGGAACAGTGTACAGGTAGAGCCATTGCAGGATTTTTTTCAGTTTGAACAAAACCAACCAAAGTTTTTGAGATAAATTCAACAAATACTACAAGAAACAGAGGAACCCCATCCCTGATATCGCCTAATTGTACCCAAATATCAGTCAAACAAATACCTACCGTAATAAAATAATATGTTGACTCAATCCATAAGAAATGACAGAAGTTTCAAACAAGCTATTGATACATGAATAAGAAGATAATCAGTAAATATAACAGAAGAAGAAGGATTATAGATAGAAGTCAACAACAAAAGCAGAACAGAGATGAATAGTGGTCCAGGAGAAACACAAGGAAATAGTACCTCCACGATCAACAAGAAGAATAGTAGGGCGAGGACCCTTAGACCGGAAGGGTTTATCACCGTCAAATGGTTGACACCCAGAAGACCCTTTATCAGGATACACCACAGAACCCACCATGAACCCTCCATAATCAGGAGTTCCAAAGTTTCCTATTGCACTGTCATGCTTTGACCGCAGATTTAACGGAGACAACACACGTATGCTACTCTTCTCCACCACAAAACGACCCAACACACCGCTCTCAAGCAGTGTTAGTATCAGAAACCAAGACACCAACTTTCTGGGAAAAGCCATGCATACGAACATAATCAAGAATAAAACGGAACTGGGTTTGGATTGTTGATGTTTGTTTCTTGAGAAGACAAGAAGAAACGAAGAAACAGGAGAGTGTATGCAAAGAAGACTTTGCAACGGTCTACGGGCTACAAGTGCAGAGTAGAAAGAAAGTCATCTTTTCAGAAATTCATGCTGTTATAGTTTATTAGCAAATTCATGATTAAAAAAGCAAAAAAATTGAATCTTGGAGCAAATGAAGGAAAGGGTAGGTCTGATATTATGTTTAAGAGAGCACTTTCAGAGTTGAGATTGATGTGTTTACTTTAACTTCGGTCTTTGTATATATCAACAAAGTTGTGACGTAAAGGAAACGACATGGAAGGAAGAAGAGAAGTCAGGTGGTTGACAGAGTCAGTGGAACTACCAAGCCATTTCATTTATTAAAGCTCAAGGATCACCTGGAATTGAGACTTTAAGAATATGAAGACTTGTCTGTGATAGGTCACCTCCATATTTTTACAGTGACAAACTCAAAACCATGGAGTTTTGAGTCGATGCATAAAAAATTTTTGAAACAAAAACAGAAAACAGAAATACAGAGACAAACACTGCAAGGTATTGTTAGAAGATCATGTTCAGAAAAGGCATTTTAGGAGAGCTGTTCTTGACAGCGGATTTCTCAATCACACCAGACAAACAATGGTGAGGTATTCGGAAATTGGATAGATAAATAAAAAGGAAAAAAAAAGGAACATGTACTTTGGAATATGATAACCTTCTTACAACTATGCAATGCATTGTCATGAAAACACGTTAAAATTTATAAATACTTAAATTTCATTTATTTATTTATTAAATAATTTTAATAATTTACTTATATCATTTTGTCTAGTCAGAACAATTTTCCTACCGTAAAATTACAAATTTAAGTCACGGAAATAATCTTTTTATAAAATTACAGACAAAAATCTAATTTTATCATAATAAAAAATAATTTTGTTAATTTGTATTATTATATTCTAATTCTAATTCTTTATATTTTTTAAATATTGTAGGAGGTTCTTCTCCTTTCAACAAAATGGAATATTTTAAGTTAAATATTATCTAAAATAAAATTTGTTAAATCTCTTTACGATTTTGTATATTATCTATGTATTTAAAAATTATCAATAATATTTTTATAATTTTGATTTTATAATACCCGATTTTCATTATAAACCCTAATAGCGAACTTTAAAATAGTATTGTGTAATGTCACGTCTAACATCACGTGTTGAAAATGACATTATTTTTAAGTTTATAGTTAGAATTTTTGGTAAAAATTAGGAGAATAAATGTTATAAAATGCAACTATATTATTTAATATAAAATTTACTTTGGTTAGATTAAAAAATCATGCACTTATATAAATTTAAAATCATGCAAACTCAATTACAAGTCATTTTAATGCAAAGTCAATGTAGAAAAATATAGAATGAAGATAAAGGTAGAACCCAAATCACAAGGCAAGATGAGGTGTTGTGAAAGTTAAGTGATGCCAACAGGCAACAACCATTCATTAAAGTTGTGGCAATGAACCAAGTTGGTATTGAACCAATTCATCCCATTTGAAATTTAATAGATTTGATTAAATATATGTTTTTAATTTTATAAAATAAAAAAGCATCCTTTTAAAAAATATATATTAAATTCATATTAATTTTGAAAGCTTATACTAAAGCTCAAAATTAAAAAAATTATTTAAAATCTAATTTTAAAATTAATCTGCTCAATAAAATATAATTAAATCGGACTAAAGTCACCCAAACATTAGCAATCTTGACCATTCAATTCAGACGCGGTTTGGAAAATTCCAAAAGCCAGCAATAGCTTGTGGGACGGGTCAAGCAATCCCAAGTCAACTAGTGCTTCTTCTTCTTCTTCTTCTTTTTTTTTTTTCTTCTGAACTTGTAGTTCTGTTTCGATTTTTATAAAGAAAGTAAAGGATTAATGGTTTATAAGTATCTGGGAAGTACAAAAATATATATTGAAGAACTCTAACATGATACCGAATCCAAATTGATTAATATAAAGAAAGAGTTTACCTTAACCATATTATATAATTAGGACTCGACTTTACCAGGAAAACACTTGTTAGAATATTAAAATGTGCAACTTAAGATTAAAGTCGAATATGATCGGTTTACCTTAAACAACGTAATTTTAGGCAACTAATCGAATCATTAGAACTTTTAAATCAAGTTTCGAACTGATTTTTTAAATTTAAGCATGGTTTAGAATCTTATTAAATTAAATTTATTTTAATTTATAAAATTTATTAATAATTAAAGATTAATTGACTAATTAATAAATTGAGCTATTTTTAAAAATTAAAATAAATCGAAACAAAAAAATTAAACGGCCAAAAATTTTTACGGTTGAATCGACTGAACCGATTAAGTTTTTTACAAGGAAGATTTTTTTATTTTGTAACAAGGAAGTTTGACCGAAAAATTATTAACCTAATCACTTAGGTTTAACCCAAAATTGTATACTAATGGGATTAGGACGGCCGTCGGACAATACAACGCCATAATGTATGGCCCAATGCAATTAAACCACTTATGGCCTATCTGGTGAAGTTATTAGACGATTCAATGCCAAAGCTTAAGGTCCTAAACCAGTCTTACCCATACTACAAGCAATCTTTTTGTTGCTTCCATTCCATGCCACTTAATCCCATTGAAACACGTTACTTATGCTTTTTTTTTATATAGTATTTGAATTTTTAAATAAAAAACTATTTAATTATTAATGTCAAAGAGTAAATAACATTTAGATATAAATTAATTTTATGAATTTAAATAATTTTATTTTAATATTTATACGATATTTATTAATAATTAGTAATAGAAATATTTTATTAAAATAAAGAAATACATAAAAAATAATTTTAAAAAATTTATTTATTTGTTAATATATAACTATCACTATCTATAAAAATGTTAATCATAAATAAATATTTTAGAGTTTTCAAATTGATGCAATTTAATATATCTTAAATTTAAAATTTTATTTAAACAAAATATCAAACTTAAAAATATGTTCAAAATAATTTATAATTTTAAATAAATAAAATATATTATCCATAATTTGTTCATATTAAATATTTAACTAATGTATATTTAATTAATTTCTAATAGTATTTTTAAATTATGAAAAGTAGAATAAAACAATTTAATAAGTTTTTATTAATTTAAAGACAAAACCATACAATTAAAAACCCTAATAATTGACTTTAAAACTTCGTTTAAGGAGATGAACAATTACAGAGATATTACAAAGAAATCTGTGAGACAATCACGAGTTCATGACAGATAACATAATAAAAAAAAGTTTAAAACAGTGCCTTTTTTTTTGTGGGTTGTAAAGAGGTATTATAGGAGGTCTCAATTATAAGAAGTTATTTTTAAGCTATCCACACCCAGGCTAATTTTCGTTCGAGCCAGGTAGATCTTTTATGAAAGGCAAGTTCTGATCTCAAGTTTTAAACGGCCGCATACATGAGAACAACTTGAACTCCCGAACTTATTTAAGCTAGAAAAACTCCCTTACCATTTAATTCTTGTATACATGTATTTTCGACGTTCCCCTCTTGGTCCTAACCATTCCCAACTCTTTATCTATATGTATTTTTATTTACTAATAGCTTAAGTCGTATCAATAATTTTAGTTAAGGTCTAATTGAATTAATTTAGTGTTAATTAGTATTATATACAGTCTAGACTGAAAAACCGTAGGAGCGTAGTAGTTTCGCAAGCTTTTAGATTTTGCTGCAATAGTTTATAGTACAATTAAAAACCAGAAAAATTAAATAATTAAAAGCGAAATAATAAATTAACATTGAAATTTGTTAACACAGTTTGACACCCCTTGATTATGTCTGCGAGACTCTCACCCAGCTTAATTCTTTCACTAACGACAATAGTTATATACAAGGCTTTACTGAGCCAACACCAGTCAATTCTTGACACTATCCCTCATCCTCACTATCGGTGAAAGAATTTCATACCCAATAGTACAACCAGCTCGTATTAATCTCAACAGAGGATTTTCTCAAATAATGTTTAATGACAATGTTCTGAAATAAACAATTAAACAAAAACTAACATAAACAAAGACAACACTTGAGATAAAAAGCAACTTCCATAAATATTTCGCTTCGTCAATGAAAGAACGGGAAGTTGTCTACCAAGAATGCTGCTATGAATCTTCGATATAGTCATTGAAACATCCCATGCACAACAATCACAAAACGTCTCAAATCAACAAACATTTCATCGCCGAAACATTAACCCAATAGAGCTGTAACAACTACGACAACTGTTGAAGTTTTTTGCACCAAACCAACAACAAAGACAATAGCTAAGAAGTCACGAAAACTTTTGGAATTTTCACACACCAACATTAAAACAACAACCACAAAATTACCCAACACAACCCTCAATTGTCGTTTAACAATATCAAAGAATGCAGCTGGCCATCAATAATTATTCAATCCACTTATGTCACCCAATCAACATAAAACGTGGCAACAAAAAGAATTAATTATTAATGTAAAATCAACTACAAAATCACACACAATAGCCACCAACCTAACATTGAACAACCACTAAACTAGCTGCAGAAAATCATACAATTAACCACAAAAACACAACACCCACTCATAATCGACTGTGTCTCATACCATTAATAATCGTAGCGAACATAAGACATTACCATCCAAGAACAATGAATTGGGTTATACGAACAACTCAATTGAAAGTAAGCCACCTACCAACCTATGCGGCCATCATCTCTTGTTAGGCAATTATGTATTTTACGACAATAATAAAAATGGAACATTGACAGTCCACCATTCGTAGACACACCCAAGAACAAGATACTCACATCATACAAGTAGTCTTCTCATTATAGAATTCTTCATGTTCACAATTGACACATCCATATCTTTTAGAAGATTTTTCTTTATCCAAGCCAAACCCAATATATCTTTTACCTTATATTGATTTGAATTTGAAGTCTTTCATTATCTTGGAGATCTAATTATCAAAATTAAATAATAAGATATATACCATATATCTTAACAATCTCCCTTTTTTGGCATTGTTTGTCACAAATATGAAACTATCTCTAAATGAAATAATTGGATATATAATCCAAATGAGAAAAGAACTTCCCCTTAATCCAACATCCATCAAATTCTTCAAGTTCAAGAAACATCCAAAGAAACAATAATGAACAATCATCCAAATTTCTCCCAATTGGAACAAAAAGATGTCAAAAAGCAAGACTAATAGTCATAGAGATACCTTAAAATCTCCCTCTAAATTGATCAGTCACTAAAAACAATTTGATATCTCCCCCTTGGAACAAAATAATACCAAAACGAAGAATACCTTCAATGCGATCAATCTCAGCGAATAAAGAAGCATAAAAATCAGTAATAGGTGCAGCGGAAGAATCATAAGCACGTAGTGCAATAGTAGAAAGTCAAGATGATAATTTACTACCAGTTAATACATATGACAACATATCATTGCTCACTTCAATTTCATCTTCATAAGACCAATCAAATTCATAAACCTCATCATGAAGCATAGCCTCATGTACACATCAATCAACTGAACCTTATAAAACCCATAAATAAAAACTCAGAAAGCCTAAACAATAACTCCTTCAAGCCTCTTTTTTTTTGTTTTTTAATAAATAACATTAAACTATACTTAAAAAATGTAAAGCACACAGTTCCTGTTTCATTTGAAGAAATTCAAACATGAGTTTATTCCTCATCACATTATCTCGGTCATTAACTATCTGGTTGATTTTTTCATCTAAATAACTGACTTATCCTCAGTCTGAACAGTTTCTTCAAAACCAGTAACTAACTATGAATTTGGACAAAAAAATTTTCACCAGGTCTTTGTGCTTGGACTTGACCTTTTCTAACCTAAATTTCGTAACATAGATTGCTGCTGAAAATTTAATGGAGAGTGTCTAGATTTTTTATTTGAAACATCATTTGTAACAACTTGTAACATTTTGGTCTTATGTGTCTAATTACTCCACAAAAGTAACATGTAGGTATGGACCTCCGATTCTTCCTTGAGGTTTCTTTTTGGACAAATCTAGTCACACTAATTTTCTTATCATTCGACTTGGAACATTAACCTTTATAGCCAATGTCTTGAAGGTCTCCTTTAGTCTTGCCAATTTTCAACAACTTTTCTAGCTCTTTGGTACTTTCATTTAACATTCTTATTCCCTTTTCCGTGCTGACCAGCTTCAACTTTGTTTTATTAAGCCTATTTATTATAGATAATAACTTCTTCTCAAGGTCTTGAATGATGTTCTTCATTGTAGAGTTTTCCTCCTTCAACTTCTCATTTTTCTTACATATTTGGTCCCATTTAGCATATATTAACTTATAGGCTTTATAAACATCTTTCCTTTTATCATCTGAAGTACTGTCATCATTGTCATAATCTTCGATTGAGCTTTGAGCTGATTCGTCTGTATTTTTCCGAAATTTTCTTATTTTCTCAAGTTTTCATAATCGGTTACTTCCTTCTTGGTTGCTTTAAAGTAAGTAATTGTACATTTATTGTATAAAGCAACTAACGCAATACTATTTACAACTTCTTTTTCACTACCATAATCACCTTTAGATTCATTCTCACTCAAAGTGCTTATATAAGACTTTCCTTTTCTCTTCTTCAAGGTATTAACACATTCTGCTTGCACATGTCCGAAGCATTGACACTTATGACATTGAATTTTCTTCACTTTTCTTTCACCCTTTTAAGTTTTCTCTTGTTATTTGAAATAGCTTTCATTGTTTTGCCTAAAATCGGATTTATCCTTCTTCACTTTCTTTAACTACTTGCTGAAATTTCATGTCAATAACTTCACATCCTTATTCTCTTCAGATTCATCTCCTAAGTCATTCACGACTTTACCAATCTCGGCTTGCAATGCCAATCCTTTTTTTCTTCTCTCAATTATCCCTCAGCAAATTCATCTCAAAGTTAGTAAGAATCTCAATTACCTTATCCAAAGACAATTAAGTGATACAATGACTTCTTTGATGGCTGCAATTTTTGGTATGAACCTCGGAGGCAACGATCTTAATGTCTTCTTAACCAGTTTCAATTTAGAGCACTTCTTCCCGAGTTGATATGCTTGGTTTGTTATGTCACACAGTTTCTCATGGAAGTCTCTAATGGTTTCATTCTTATCTATCTTCAGCTTTTTAAATCTCATAGTCAACATCTAAAGTTTTAAGGTTATCACAGATTTCGATCCTTCATGTATAGTCTGTAAAGTATCCCACGCTTCTTTTGTCGATTTACAAGCTGATATCATAGCAAAGCGACCTTCATCGACTACGCTGAAGATAGCATGTAAGGCTTGAGAATTTCTAAGTGCTCTCTCTTCTTCAGCCCTTATTTACTCATATGTATCTTTAAGCACTGCTTTTCCCTTTTCATCAATCTTCACTAGATGTGTCCAGCCATTTAAAACCGAGTTCTACTCTTTTGTTTCTTATGCCTGAATGAATACTCGCATCCGTGATTTTCATGTAGGATAATTTGAACCATTTAACAACAATGACTTGATGATTGATGCTTCTTCTCTTATAACCCTAACTGCGAAACGAGGATTTGCACTGACTTGATGTGCCAAGTTCTGATTTTGTGACCTACTCTAATACCAAATGAAAAACAGTAGGGGTGCAGTAATTTCGCAAACTTTCAGATTTTATTGTAGTCGTTTCTAGCACAATCAAAAACTAGAAAAATTAAACAACTAAAAGCAAAATAACAAATCAACACTGAAATTTGTTGACGCAGTTCGACACATCTTGCCTACGTCTGCGGGGCCCTCACCCAGCTTAATTCTTTCACTAATGACAATAGTTTTATACAAGGCTTTACTGAGCAAACATCACTCAACCCTTGACACCATTCCTCGTCCTCAGTACCCGTAAAAGAATTTCACATCCAATAGTACGACTGGCTCGTACTAACCTCAATAAAGGATTTTCTCAAAAAATGTTTAATGATAATGTTATGAAATAAACAGCTAAAGTGATTAAACGATAACTAACATAAACAAAGACGATATTTGAGATAAAAAACAATTTCTCTAAATATGTCGCTTCATCAACGAAAGAACAAGAAGTTATCTACCAAAAACACCGCTATGAATCTTCAATATAGTCACTGAAGCATCTCACGCACGGTAGCCACAAAACGTCTCAAGTCAACAAACATTTTATCACCAAAGCGTTAACCCAATAGAGCTGCAGCAACCACTACAACTGTTGAAGTTTTTTGCTCTAAATCAACAACAAAGACACTAGTTACAAAGTCACAAAAAACTTCTTAAATTTCACACATTAACATCAAACTGACAGCTACAAAATTACCTAAGATAACCTTTAATTTTCATTTAACAATAGGAAATAATGCAGCTGGCCATCAATAATTATTCAACCCAATTACGTCACTCAGGCAGCAGAAAACGCAGTAACAAGATGGATTAATTATCAACGTAAAATCAGCTGCAAAATCACACACAATAGCCACCAACCTAACACTGGACAACTACCAAACCAGCTGTAGAAAATCATACAATTAACCATAAAAACATAGCACTCACTCACAATCGACTGTGTCTCATACCATCAATAACCGTAGCCAACATAAGAAGTTACCATCTAAGAACAACGAAGTGGGTTGCACGAACAACTCAATTGAAAGTAAGCCAGATACTAACTTATACAACTATCATCTCGTTTTAGGTAATGATGTATTTTATGGCAATAATAAAAATGGAACATTGACAATCCACCATATGTAGATACACCTAAGAACAAGATACTCACATCATATAAGTAGTCTTCTCGTCATATAATTCTTCATGTTCACAATCGTAGACACATTCATATCTTTTAGAAGATTTTTCTTTATCCAAGTCAAAGTCAATGTATCTTCGACCTTCATTTGACTTGAATTTGAAGTCTTTCATTATCTTGGAGATCTAATTATCAAAAATGCCTAAATTAGATAATAAGATATATATCATATATCTTAACATAGACTACTGAATCCTTAAATCTCATCTTTCTTTACAATGACAATTTGATATCTCCTATGAGAGGTAACAAAATATTAATATGAATTATTCATAATAATAATAGATAACATATTTAAAACTTTTTAATTTAGTATCAATTTTTTAAAATTTTTGAATTTAATGATTAAGTTTATAAAGTTTATATAAATGAAGTCAAAATTGTTTTTTTTAATTAAAGTTGCATATTCTCAAATATAGTATAAAGTTCATCAATTAATCATATTAGTAAATACAATATTTTAACTTATACTTAAATTACTAAATTAAAATTTTTAAAAGGTTTGATACTAAATTAATAAATTAAAAATTTTAGACACTTTTAAATTTTTTTACTCCAATAATAACAAAAAATAGTTCATGTCAAGCATTATTCACATATTGTTACTAATAAAATATAGTATTCAATAAAATAAATGTACCAGTATTAAGCTTTTTGTGTTTCATTTGACTCTTTTTAACATGTTCTCTTTAGTTTAATTAACATCGTCTAAACAACAAAGGCCTAATTAACAAAAACACTCCAGTATAAAGGGTTGTATCTTACTCAGCAAAATCGTCTATGATTATCATATAGTTCTTAATTTTTCAAGACAATAGCTATTCTCATTAATCTCACTCTCTGTCTAAATACAAAAATCTTTTGTTGTCATACAGATTAAATCATTTTAGAGCTTAAATGCAAGAAAATGTGAATGATTTCATTGCTGACTTGTTTTTCTGTAGATAGTTATTTTAGTTATTCTATAAATCCGATTTATTGGATTTAGATAATTTGGTTCATTCATATATAATTAGAACATTATATCTCAATACAATATTTTAAGATAATAGATTATAAGTTATATCTTTATATATAACTCAATTAATCATTTTCTCCAAATAAAATTATTCACTTGTGAATTTCCAAGAGTAAAAGACAAAAAATTTCTCATAGTTCAATATATTTTCTAAAAATCTCTTAATCTTTAAAAATTTTCAAAAAATTCTTTCTAATAGATTTCGAGTAAAAAATAATAATGAAATATACATAGCATGACTATCACAATCGTACTAATTAAATGTTACTTATATGCTGATTCAATTTATTTCATAAGCTCGAATCGAAGTAATTAAATTAACTTTAAATAATAATTTATTAATTTTTATAAATTATTAATTTAAGTCAAATTTAATTAATTGAAATCAAATTTAGATGAGTTGAATTATTATATTAATTACATGTGATCAATTCATTCATAATATTCATATCATATGCATTTTATCATTATTTTTTAACTAAATCCTAAAAGAAAGACATTTTTCTAAGAAAAACTAAAAACTAGAAAGGTCTTTTAAAAATTAAGAGATTTTTCTAAAATTCCTTAAATAATGAGAGCAGTTTGAACCGATCGAGTACCAAAGCGATAGACGGGCTTGTCATGTGGGGAAAGAGTTTGTTTAAGCTTTTGATTATTGGAAAACTTTAAAGTGGTAATCATATATATAACTTAATCACACGGTAGGTTATATGTGGTCCATTTGCCCTTAAGTATATTTTAACCGTTTGAAGAATTCATTATCGGTAAAGACTATATATAATTATATATATAATCACATAATTCGGCTTTGTGGTCCATTACCCTTGCTTATGTATTAAGCCTTTGAAGAATAGACCAAAGAAAGTTACTTACCTTTGTGTTTCTCGATTACCTCAAACAACTAGTGTATTAAGCAATAATTAAAAAATTAAATCGTTCGATTATTTCAATTTTAGAAATTTTAAACCGTTTAATTTTTCAATTCAATTTATATTAATAATTATAATTATTAAAAATTGATGGATGACTAATTTTTGTAAATTAATTAATAAATTTTTATAAACTAGAATAAACCAGTTCATCTTTATTTAGCACTCTCCTTCTTCAACTAAATTTCAATTTCTTAAGTGAACAATGATAATCTCCTTCTTTAATCCTATTTAAAGTTATTTAATTTAATTCAATTTTTGTTGTATACTGTATTTATAATGGTATAATATTAGTCAGGACTTTTAAACCTTAAACTTAAGAATTTAATGAATTATGTAAAAGTTATGTTATAATTAGATTTTTAGATATGACAATGGGTTGACCCATAAGCCTAGATTTAGGTGTTTTTAATGAATCAAGCTCAAATTCAGACTGACTTAAAGCTCAGCTATTTTAAGAAAAATGACAAAAGAATTAGGTCTCAAGTAAGCTTGAACCTGGGCAACTCAGGCCCATACTAAATTAAAAAAAAAGTTATTTTATACTTTTTAATTTTTAAAAATTATTTAAAAAGTTGAGTCAGTTGAATGATTTTTTCAACATAATGATGCTACTAAAAACATGAATAAAATATTATTGGAAGTAGGGTGCTATATCTTATCAAACTTTGGTTTGTCCAAAGATTTGAATTGTCAACCACAACATATTATTTGATGAATTTCTCTCTTCACATATTTCTTAATTTTAAGACTCTTAAAAAAGTATGATTTGGTGCACCCGCTAACTACTCTAATTTGTATATATTTAATCAAAGATTAAAAAATTAAACTAGTTTGACTAATTTAATTATAAAAATATTAGATCGGTCAATTTTTTGATTTGATTTATCTTAATAATTTTTATTATTAAAAATTGACTGATCTATGAATTTACCAACCAATTTTTATCGGCTAAAAATAAATTAGTTAGTTTTATTTAACAGTCTTCTTTTTTAATTATCTAATATTTACTATATACTGATTTACTGATGATCTAATATTGATCAAACTTTTAATCCTTAAACCTCTTTTCTTATCTATTTAATTTTCCGTATGATTTTTAAAATAGTGTATATGATTATCATGTACATGCAAATAATGATAAATTAGACCTAAAATCCGAAAAAAATGTATATTTCTTAAGTATGAACTACCTGTGAAGGGATATAAAATATAATGTTATGGTCCAAAGTCACATAGATTTATAATTATCATAAATTTTGCCCGCATTTAATGAAATTTACACGCTTCACCAAAGGAGTACATGTTTCTCTTTTAATACAGATCAAAAGAACGAATCAAAGAAAATGGAGTTAGAGACTGGTTCAATCAGATTCTTCATCGCCAACCTCATCTTGAACCTGATCACTTCCAAGCTGTCGACTCTAAAGATGATGAGGATGAACTATTTCTTATAATGATTCTTTTATGTATTTGATAGTTATGTCCCTCCAAAACATGATAATTGAAAATTGCGAAACCATCATTAAAGAAGAAGATTATTTGGGTACAAATGAATTTTTAAGAAGAAAGTCGATATTCTAAAAATAGAAGATGTAAGGTATAAGATTCAATTAGTTGTAAAAAAGGTATATTCAAGATAAGAAATTAATTTTAATAACATGTTTTCTCTTATAGTAAAACACAATTTTATTAATAATTTACTTGCTCTTGTTGTTATATATAACCTTGATTGTGACTTAATTACACGTATAATTTTGATCGAATTAGCAGGAAAACATGATTTGAAAATTGGCAGTTCATGCAGATAATGAATGACGATGGGGGATCATGAGGTGCCATGTTATTATTAGTTTTTAATTTTAGATCTTAAATCTATTGATGATCAGCTTGAACAGACAAGTGCTTGAGTAAGAATCAACAGTGTGAAGTAGATCCAGAGGTTTAAGAAAAACCTTATGCTCAATTTTACGCAGTAGATCATAACGTTTAGATACTCTAAAGAAGCAGCGATAATAATGACAAGCTGTAATATAAAATATTCCAAAAACTTTCGTTGCTCTGCTTCTTGACAATACACAAGATCAATGCAAAATTATTGAAAATGGAACGATTTCCACATGATGACAATAAGTAAATATGAAATGGGTACACTATCATGAACCAAGAACAATAATCAAATAAAAATAGCATATAGAGAAAATAAAAATGTTCCAATATGAGTAAAAATTAGTAAGTGAATTTTAAGTAAAATTTGATTTGATAAGAAGTTTTCTAGATAAAATGTTATTATTTCAATACAATTTATTAAAATAATATTATTTTGATCAATAAGTTTAAAGAGTTTATTAACCCAAAGGACTTGAAAACCTAAAGCTTGTATCTTATTGAACAAATTCATCTACCATTATCATATATTTTTAGATTTTTCAAGGCAATAGTTATTTTCATTACTCTCACTATTTCCAAATACAAAAATATTGTTAGAGACGCTGTTAAATTATTTTAGAAATAAAATTCTAGTAGGGATAAGAATGGACTCATGGTTCTGTTTCTGCAATCCAAATCCAATTCAAAGTCTGTCAAACTTTAATTGAGATCAAATTCAGGTTGTTTTATCAAATAAATTTTGATAAGGTTATGCCAACTTTTAATCTCGAATTTGATTTAAAATTCAGCCAATTCAAACTAATTATATTAATTTTAGATTATTTTGAGTGCTCATTTTACGAACCTTAAATCTAAGAAAATATTACTTATTGAGAAATACTAAGGAAAAATTAAATTTAAAATCCAAGTAGTCATTGAAGTTTAAGAAACTTCAAATTAGTGCTTTGTAGACTGCCAAGAAGGTAGTAAGAATGAAGGGGTTGCAAAGTAGAAGATGAAGTATTGAAGTAGTAAAATAGTAAAATAAAGGAGATTCAACATTGAGGTTCTGATTTATAAATTCAATTAATGGTCAGTGTATTGTTATTGAAGTTAGTGAAGGATTTTGAGGAGATTTGAAGATCAGAAATTGAACCTAAGTCCAAGTAAGTTCATATATAGTTAGAATATTATATTGTAATTCAAAACTTTAAAATCAGATAATAAAGAATTATGAGGAAATTTAGAAAGAAATTAGACTCAAAATTTTAAGGTTGAGATACTGGGGTAGATTCATCGGACAATGAAAAGTTTTGAGATAATTTAAGAAGAAATTGAACCAAATTCAAGTGAGCCTATATACAGCTAAAATATCACATCTCAACTCAAAATTTTAGAACACAAAATTATAAGTCATATTTTTGTATATAACTCACTTTACCCTTATATCTCTTATCGATATAAGATTATTTCACTTATGAATTCTCAATAATTAAATGTTTAATTAATAATTTTTTTTCAAAACCCTATTTCCTTCAATTTTTGGTGTACTTCCTTTGTGTTTTATTGATAGTTACACTTTCTTGTGCATTTTCAAGCACTTACCTTAGTGGCAACATAATTTCTCTTTTCGATCAACCAACCTTAGTGGCGACAAAATTTCCTTTTCAATTAACCAACCTTAATGTAAACAAAATGTGTGCGTGATGTTATGTTTTGATTGATAGAAGTAGACTTAACTAATCATTGGTTTTGTGTGTGTGAAGTAAAGAGCAGCCTTCCAACTTCCAAGTTATAAGTAAAAAAATCAAATGCATGTTCCTTGCTCAAATATTGTTTTATAGATAGCTAATGGTTATTGTTTGAAGTGTAAACTTCAATGTCTCATTTGAGCACTTCACCCTTTTATCTATTACACCAAATATACATACATATGCCTTGTACGATGTTTATTGCCTGATTTTGACAATCTCGATTGTGACTTAATTACATATATAATTTGATCGAATTAGGAGGAAAACATGATAAGGAAATTGACATTTCTTGCAGATAAAGCATGACAACGGAGGGTCACGAGCTGTGACCTTAAATTCATCGGTGATTAACTTGAAAAAACAAGCGTTTGCTAAAGAATTATGATTATAAAGTAGATCCTGAGGTTTAAGCAAAATCTTATGCTCAATCATGGCCAGTTGATCACAACGTTTAGATAATAAACTCGCAAGGTGGCAGTGTTAATAACCACCAAGTTGTAATAGAAAACATTGCAAAATCTTTCTTTGCTCTGATTTTTTGACAATGCATAACAAAAGAGTTACAAGATTATTGAAAATGTAATGAATTCCACGTAATGAAAATAAGTAATATGAAGTGGTTACACCGTCACGGATAAGAACAACAATCACATCAAAATAAGACAAAAGAATAATAAAAATAGTCCAATCTAATACGAAATCAATGAATATAATTTAATCTAATTAAAATTTAAGTTGTAATAGACAAGTTTAAATGGCTCAAAGTCTTGATATCTTTTCAACATGACTTACTAAAAAGAAGTCATTTTGGTTAATATATTGAAGAATTTTTTTATTTCAAACGAAATCATTTTAGTTAATTATATTAAGTTATTTTAATTTTGATCCAATTGAGATTTGAATTACTTGAATTCAATTGAAGTGAGCTCAAAATATTCAATCTATATTTAATTAGACTTTAAATCAAATATGAATATTAAAAAAGAGATTGAATCTACAATCTGATGCATTAAGAGATCACGTATCAAGTAAGAGATCATTCACAAGTTCATTGAAGGGGGTAACAACAGAAATTATATTTTTCCATGAAAGTGACTATAACAAGTAGGATGGGAGTATTTTGAGTACCAAATCGATCGATAGCTTCATAGATGTGGAAAAAGTTTGATTAATCTTTTTGATTATTAAAAAACATGAAAGTGGTAATCATACATTAACGTCGGTAAAGCCAATATACATATAATGCGTTTTGTGGTCCATTGCTGTTATTTATGTTTAGTTTAACCGTCAAAACAAAAGCATTCACTGCCTGGACATTGGGAAGACAATGTTTGGTTAACAGCTACAAAAGCAAAGAAATAATATTACTTACATTCTCTGATGTATTGTTTTATCATCTCTTGAACAGTTATAGTGTCTTAAACTTTAAACTGACCTATTACTGCCTAGGTCAGCCGTAGATGCATAGTTAACAAATACAGATAACTAATTCTCCTCGTAGATGCATAGTTCACAAATATAGATAACTGATTCTCCGGTACTCTCTCATCCAATAAGCCAACCAAAAGTGTTACTGCATCAGAAAAATATGATGTTGCAACCATTACTTATAATATCATATTATAGAATTAGGGTTTGAGAGAAAAATAATAGTATTCCATTTAATAATTTTATAATTAAACGAACAAGATGTTATGATTATGTTAAATTTATTTAAATGATATCATTTTAATCTTCATTTTGATTAGTTCCAATCTGAGATTTGGTTAAAAAGTAGATTGTACCAATTCGACTCATTGTTATACTTATTAAGAATGTGAGTTAAATTCGTTAAACTCCTTTGTAGTCTAAGGTATTATCAATTTATTTTACATGTAACACTATACAATTTCATTTAAAGGTTTGCAGTTAGAGTTTGTAATAAAAGTTGACAGCATGGGAACATGTGTTATAAAACCAAAAGTTCAAAAGCTTCAAATCTTCTATACCCTTTTTTACTGTCTCTTCTGTTCCAACAACATTTCACCCATTTAAATTTTTTTCTCTTTTAATTGTTATATAGTTAGATTTTATTTCAAACATGAAAGGATACAGAAGATTTGAAGCTAAGTTCAAAAAGGAGTTGTTAATAGTTTTTAAAAGTTAGGATGCATATTGATCTACAGGAATTTTACCGTAGAAATAAAGCAATTAGTTGCAGTTGAAGTCTCCTTTTTATTTATCTTAAAAAATAGTGAGGTTGTCCCACATAATGGTTACTTAAATTTATAGAAGTAGCTAACTGATTGATGTTGCCTTAAAATTTATACATTGCCCCATGCTTTGAACAATTTAAGGACATCTACCAATCCCTTAGATGTCTTGAGAAAGTTAGATTGTCCCCCAACTGTATTGCATTTCAAGGAATACTAATTAAACTATTTAAGTCACCCATGGAGCATGATTCTCGAAATTAAGGTCACATCTAATCCAATATGGTGAGCCTAACATTCAATCCACAAATCGTGAAGATTAATTAGAACTCTGGACTTCCTTACGTAATTTATTTTTAATAAAGAAGCTTTATTTAAGTGTCATCAGAAGTAATAGTCACTAAGAAGCTATTAGATAGTGTTATTCACAAGTACGTGATTTGTTTATTAGTACACAGATTTGACCATTTTCCTAAGAATGCATAATGTTGAAGCCCTAAAATTTTTAATTAAGTTTCAATTTTCTTATCAATTAATTTTTTTATTCTATTAAAAAAACATGTTAAATCTATTTTCTTTGGTTATTATATCATTTATGTTAGAATAAGTATTTTGAATTGATAGATTATGTTTAAAAAATTAAATTTAAATTGATTTTTTTGGGGAGATTTAATGTTTATATAAAATAGTTTTAAAAATTTACGATGAGTCCTTATTCTTACAATTGTCCTATTAAATTATGAAAGACATATCAATTCTTGCCTTGCATTGGCAGGAAACCAACTTCTACATATTAGAACATCCAATCATAATCATCTTCGATGACATTAAAAAAATTGACACATGCATGTATATATATAAATCTTGTCTGTGAATACATAAAATCAATTAAGTTGGTCTCACACAATAACTTAAGCTATTATGATGAAACGGTCACTTAACATAATATCAGAACCTATGTGACCAAGTGGTCGTAAGTTCAAATCTTACAACCTACCTATTATTCAGCACAAGATAAAGTGAGTCTGTGTAAATTTCAAGCCTAAAGGGTTTTCACTTGAAAGACTGTGTTAGTAACTATATAAAACTAATTAAGTTGACCTCACACAACAGCTTAAGTAATTATGATAAAACGGTCACTTAACAAATATAACGAGCTTTTTATATTTGATATGAAAATTAAAGAGAGAGGAGTTCAGAAAGAGATAAGCAATCTTGACGGAGGACTTTTGCATATTGAATTTTGAAGCAAGAAATGATGTTGGTCCCAAATGGACATATCATCATAAATCTTCCCCTTAATTATGTTCCTTTTTCTTCTGTAGTTAATTAGACATTATGTCTCTTTAAGTCAAATTGTTTCACCCCTTTTTTATGGTAACAAAAAAATTAACACTATTCTTAGATTTTAAATTTGATTATTGTAAAAATTGAGTAAGGATATTTTTTATAGTTAACTCTTTTAAATTTATATCATTGAAAGAATCAAGTTATAAAAATTGAATAAATTTTAGTTCAAATTTCACATTTTAAAATAGATATTTCCATAATTTATTTCTATATATAACATGGAATTTGAAATGAAGTAAGAATGTATTAATATAGAGCCAAATAATAAGGTCCTTCTAGGTGGCACATAAAATAACTATATGATAGAAGCTTCTTAATTGTATTGAAAGAAAGAAAATGTCATTACAACAATGAAATTTTTTGGCTACATTTTTTTTTGCTACAATTTGAAAATAGCGGCTAAAAGTCACCCTTTTTGAAAGAAAACCACTACTGTTAAATGGTTTGCCAGTTTTTTAAAACTATTGGCGATGTTTAGAATAAGCTTCATTTTATATATTTGTAGCTAATGAGATTTGATGACTTTTTTAATTGTGTACTTAGTTTCGTAGCTAAAAATATTTGTAACGTTGACAAATATTTTTAGCTGAGAAATACTTTTTGTAACTAAAACACACAATTTTCATAATATTAGCTACAGAAAATAGATTTCGTAATTAAAAATATTAATTTAGCTACGAAAATAAATTCATAGTCAAAAGAAAAAGAATAAAAGATAATGAAAATGACGTCAATATTGATAACCTAATTAAGAAGCACTCTTTTATCATCGTCTGTTTTTTCTCCGCCTTTGTCCTTGTCCTCATCTTCCAGCAGCTACAATGTGCTCATCTACTGTCTGTTTGGTTAACGTCTTCAATATGCAGAGACGGGACGAGACAGAACAGAACAGGATGGAACAGAACAAGAATTGAAGACAGTGGGATGTTTGGTTGTGGTGTACAGAACAGAGAAAATTGTCTTCGTCTTAAGGACAAAAATGTGTTTGGTTGTAGGGGACAGAACAAAAAACAGTGTTAATGACGAAAATGCCCCTAAAGTATAATATATTAGAAAGATGTAATTTATTGATTATTTTATAATTGTATCAATATTTATTTGAAGTGTATGTGTAATTTGTTAATTACGA
>JAOQMP010000003.1:35126611-35149463 GCA_027563575.1 Erythroxylum pedicellare
CGGGTGTGTTCTTTCCTTATCTCTTTTATTTATTTCGCATTTATAGTATTCAATATTATTTGTCGGGTATATTTGTAATGTTGTGTTCAAATTATTTGGGTATATTTACTGTTTGTGTGTGTACACGGGATAAGTTGTGATAAATACACCGTGCATGTAATTTCTGTCTAGGAGATCGGATTTTAAATGGGACCGTTTGTGACCCCTCCGCCCTTTTCTAGGATTTTACGTGAAATGGTAATACTGTTTTAGGAGTCTGTTTAGCGGTCTTTTTTGGGTATTACTGAATCGGTTCACTTCACTAGTTGTTTACCTTAGAGGGAAAAAATTACCCAATTTTCCAAACATTAATCTCATTTAATCTGAAATCAACAAATTCTACTCAAATTGATCGAAATTTGGGTTATACTTAAGCTTATAATTAAAATTGGTATGAGTTAGATCAAACTTCAAGCTGCTCCAATTTGATTAAGAATGGTTTTGAATTGCGAACCTCGAGCTCCTTTAAACTTCCGTGATGAGCTACATTTTAGGATACAACCAAGAACTTGGTTTTAAACTTTTTATATAGTATAGAAATCAATTAATTTAAGATAAATCATAAAAATTAAACCTTTATTCAATTTTATAATACTAATCAAAATAAAAATATTATTTTCATTTTGTTACTTATCACCTCTCAACAAAATTATTCAACACCTAGCAAACACGCAATATTAAATTTTAAAACAAATTATTAAATTAAAAAATAAAAATAGTTGATACTAAGTTTTAAATTTTCTTCTCTTTTAAAAGTAGTTTAGAGTTAAATTTTAAGATTATATAGAAGAGAAGAAAAATGAGGATTTAAATTTAATAATTTAATATAAATTTTAGTAGTAACATATTTATAACATATTAAATAGGTCTGGTGACGTGGTAATTTACGTTATCAAAGTTGATTTTGGGGCTTATGATGGGCTGTTTTTTATTTTTAATAATTATGACTAATATTATAAAATAAAATAAGTTACCCATACATACTATGCCTGTGAAAACAACGTATGGACATGCAGGCGGTGACATTTGACCCCTCTGTGTATGTATATATATTTAGTTGGACAATTTGGATTTTTATAGTTTGCTTTGACAATTGTAAATCGAAAGATCACCCCATCCGCCGTAGGATAGTGACCTTAAATAATTAGGTATCACAAGAAGACACCTCTGTGATAATGACTAATCTGGACCCAAGTTTGAAAATTTTCTCATTAGATGATGCAACAACTTGAAATAATTAACGTCCAATGTCTTAGACTCTTAGTTCTAAATGAAAATATAAACACATATATTCAATTTTTATAGATAGATGATGGCTAAGATATGATTATTTATAATATCTAAATATTGATTATGTCATCAAATCAAGTTGAAGATTGAATGTCTGCAATTTTTAATGTGGTTAAGGAATTTCTTGAGACAAAATAAAGGACAAAATGAAATTGTTTATTTATATTTCAAGATTCTAATTAAATGTTAGAAAGAAATGTTTTAAAAATTGAATTGAAAATTAAATCAGCAAGATAAGAAGTTTAAAGATTCAATCAATATCATACTGTTATAAAATCGATATATATTAAAAATTAAAGAATTTAAAATATGATTGAAGAAAGAGACCATAATTATTTATAGAAGAAGTTGAAATTTAATTAAAGAATGAATAATTTATTATAGTTTAAAAAAATCGACCGATTAATTAATAAATCGATTTCCTGCTACTATTAAATGTTAAAACCGAAAAATTGGCTATTCAAAACTTTTTTAATTGAACTGATGAATTAATTCGATTTTTTAACGAAGAATATCTCAAAAAATGCTTTGATTCAAAATGAGAGAAGAATATTAATTAATTACAAACTATTGTGATGTTTCAAAGATTTAAAAATTCAGCTTCTTTGTCACCTTCTCTTTGGACAAGCATCTAAGTATATTAAAACATCTAAACAAACAACATATGATTTGATTAAATTCTCTTAAGGAATTGGTTTAATATTCATGTAATAATGCACCAGAGATGGCGACATTTGTACTTTGAAGATTAACGATGACCTTATTATGATTTGAAATCTTATGAGTTTAATTAAAATAAGCAACACTCATTAACAAGCCTGGAGATTTGTCATATTGTCAATAATAAAGAAAGCATTAATCAGATGTTTCCAAACCAAAATCACGGGATGTTATTAGTACTTTTCGTTGATATTAACATGAACTTACATTGTAAAGCCACGAGATAAGACAATGCTAATAGCAAGTTATGACAAAAAGCAATAAAAACTATGAAATTAGTAAAAATTGACCAGTGTCACATGCAAAAAAAATTCATATTTCACTTATTTTTCATAAATTATTTGTGTTAGAGGTTAAAGATATTTAAACTTGTTATATGGTTATATGATTATTATGTATTTTTGGTGTTGCGATTCATAAGCAGTGGCTTGGTTAAGGGAACCCACCGGAGCCGTAGCGAAAGCGAGTCTTCATAGGACAATTGTCATTACTTATGGACTCGAACCTGGGTGATCTATCCACGACCAGGATAAAGCTTGGGTGAAACTACGTGGAGGTCCGAACTGATTGATTTTGAAGAATCAGCAAATGAGTTGTGGTTAGAGGTGAAATGCCACTCGAACCCAGAGCTAGCTGGTTCTCCTCGAAATGCGTTGAGACGTAGCAATTGACTGGACATCTAGGAGTTAAGCACTGTTTCGGTGCGGGCCTCGAGAGTGGTACCAAATTGAGACAAATTCCAAATACTAGATAAGACCTCAAAATAATAAAGGTTAAGGTCGGCCAGTGAGACAATGGGGGATAAGCTTGTTAATCAACACCATCAATAACAATAATTCAGTAAAAACTCTATTAATAAGTAAAATTTGAAGAAGTTCAATAATACACAACTTTACTCGTAATTAATATGTAGTTTGGTATGAATTTATAGTTAAATAAAAAGCTCTACAATAATAGGCTTTCACAAAATCTCAATTATCTTTAGTGAGATTTATAAAATATAGTTTTTATGAGATTGGTATTCTACAATTATTAAACTTGATAATTTCATATATTTATAGCAAGTTGATTATAAAACCATGGAGCATATATATAGTTACTTAGTTCGTGGCATTACGACAAAGTAGTAGAAAAATTGTACACAATCGAGGTAAGGTTGGATTATATTGCATTCTCATTCTTGTTCTTTTGTTCTACAAGTCAATGCTAATTGAATTATCAAACATATCTCTCAATCGAATAAATGTCAAATGGATCCCCAATGATAGGATTAATATATGATTAACTTGTGAATTAAGCTCCTTAACAATGGTAAATAGTGTTAAAATCAAGTAACCATTAGATCCAAATAGTTCACTTAAATAAATGATAGATAGATTATAAATTGTTAATAACAAATTACATATCAAGTGTTTTAGCAAATTACTTTCTTTGTATATTTATGAATAATTATTTCAAGAGATTACATATTTAAAAGTGCAAAAATTTTAAAAATATGTTTAGTTAGTATTAAAAATTCTAAAATTTTTAATTTACTGTATTTTTAAAATTTATATAAATCAAATTAAAATATCGTTTATACTGATATAATTAATAAATAAATATTCATATAATAGTTGGTAAAACGAAAAAATACTTTTGACCTGATTTATAAAAGTTTTAAGAGAATGACAAATAAATTTAAAAAATTAGTGCTAAATTTAAAAAGTACTAAAAATTCATTTAATTTACTGTCCCTTTTTTTAATAAAAACTTGCAAATTTTTTTTTTCTTTTGGTCTCTTTTAACATGATCTGAAATTTACAAGGGAGGAAATATTGAATGTTCTACCTCAGGAAATCGTTTTGGGAGCATATTCTTGTCACGGTTTGCCGCAGAAAGGAGAAGAAGAAGCTTTTTCTACAACAATTATTTGAACTTATCCTCTATAAGTTGCTGAAGTAGGTTGGACTTAATTAAAATAACAAGAGAATAAAACAACACTAAACTCAATCATTCCCTTCTTATTCTCTCTTGATAGATTAATAACTCAATCATTTCCCTTTTATTATTCGATAAATTAATAACTTAAAATTAAATAACAAGTTCAATTTAATTAGAATAAATTCCCTTTATTAGAGAGAGTTTTACCTTTTCAAATTATGAGATTCTTTAACAAATGTGTTTTAAAACTACTATCGTTTAAAATTCGTATAACATATTTTAAAGTATCAAGTTTTTAAATTTAGTTTTATATTTTTAAAAATTTTCAATTAAATGATTAATCTTTTAAAATCCTAATAATTTAGTTTAAAATATTAAATCTGTTATTGTTTTATTGATATATTCTATATTATTTATTAGAATTATAAACTTAATTTTTTAAAATTAAATATCTAAATCCTAAAATATATAATATTCATATTATTACACATAACAACTCATCTCTAACAAACAATTAATACAATCTGCTGCTGGTCAAATTAGTTAATATAATTAGTTATTAGCTAACAGCTGATAGAATTAGCTAACTAAAAATACAATTAGCTAATTGTCAATCAAAGACTAGACATAAAGTAAATTAAACAAATAAAAAATGTGACACTTCAAAACTTGTTATGTATTTAGAAACAATGATCTTCTTGTTCACGTTACTTGTTCACGTTACTTGAGAAAGTGAAAAGGTTTAAGTAGCTAGGCCATTTTGGAGTAGGCAATGCAAAAGAAAGGAGGCCACAAAAGGACATCAAGGTTTGGTAGCTCAACCCAAAACAATGATAGAGAGTAACAGCATTATTAAAAACCACAACCTAACTAGCTAAAACCATCGGAATTTAGAAGTTGGTGTTGCTTACGTAGAGAATGACAGACATTGTGTAGGGACTCCATTGACTCCGGTAATGAAACCTTTATAATGCAAAAAAGAGAGAAGAAAAAAGAGCAATTCAACTGCTCACTTTCTCACAAGGGTTTAAGTCAGTCTGAGCTAACACACTACTTCAAGCAAACCCACAACTCAGTCCTCGTGTCTGTCATCTAACCACTGTATCTTCATACTGTAATCCCATATCTCTTCTTGTTCAATCTCAACCTAAGAATATCCAAATACTTTGGATTGATTTTGAATAGTAATTTTTTACTGTTATGTATTTTAGTATATATAAAAAAATCAAGCATATACTAAACATAATAATGGATTAGACATAAGTTAAGTTGTTTATGACTAGAATTCTTGTTTTATCTTTGGTTTAAATATCAAAATTAAATGAAATAAAAGAATGTTATTTTATTAATTTTTAATAAAATTATGTTATTTTAACTCGAATTGGATTACTTAATTTGAAACCATTTTTAAATAGTTCCAGTTATTTAAAACTTGAATTCAGACTTTTTTTAGTTTTAGATCTTAGAATAAGATGACAACATTGAAATTAATAAAATTTATAGTACTTAATAAAATAATGATATTTTATTAAATTTTAATAAATTACATTATTTTAAAGTTTAAAAATTTAAGACCCTCTTTTTTTTTATTGAAATATAATGGACAGTAAAAGGACCATATTTTAATTAATAATTTTAAATTTACTCTCTTTTTCTTTCTTTTTATAGTTTTATCTTGTCTTTAATTTTGTAAGTTTCTTGTACTCATTGACTTCTCTTGTTTTTATTACTCTTCACTTTTTAATCATATGATTTAATGTTTCTTTCCCTGAGCGCCTTTGACCTTCTTTGTCCATCCGCTTCTTCACATTTAAAGCTCGCTACCTATAACACTACTATCTCTATCTTCTCGATCCTGCTCAATAGCACAGTTCCAGCTGTAGCTGGAATCCTCATTTATGGCGTTTGTTGCATTTCCCTGACTATGGTCTCCTGTTTTCTTCACCCATTTTAAGGCCTCTCTCTTACAAGACTCTGCAAATACCAACTTCCCAACGCAGGACTTCAATATCTTCTTCTGCGTACAGTTCAAGACCCATACGTAGAGCTCCGTGCACCTGCTCACGTGGCTGCCGCCACCTTATCTCCACACACGCGTCTCACTCTCTGGTCCATCAACCGTCGCCAGTAACACTGATACTAACTCCACCTTGCACCTACCATTAATGCCTACTTGACCAAGAGTCAATCCTCCATGAGATATTACCCAAAGAAGCATGCAACAGACACCTCAAACGAACTTCAACTTCTGTTTGTTTGGTGTTCTCTGTCATTTTAGTCTTGCTTGAAGCTTTCTGTCGACGGAAATGGCGGTGTTGAAACAAGTGTTGCCAGCTCTCTTCGTTGTTTTGTTGTATGGTTTTGGTTTTGTTTCGTGTCAAAACCAGGAGATGTCAATCCTTCTGGAGGTAAAGAAATTATTCGTACAAGACCCTGACAAGGTTCTGTATGAGTGGAATGAGAACAACACGAGCTTTTGCTCATGGACAGGAGTTACTTGTGGGTTGAACTCGTTTGATGGCTCGATGCAAGTGGTGAGCCTGAATCTGTCAGGCTCGTCACTTTCGGGGTCCATATCACCCTCACTCGGTCGCTTGCAAAACCTGCTCCACCTTGATCTTTCTTCTAACAGCCTGACGGGTCCCATCCCAACCACTCTGTCAAACCTTTCTTCGTTGGAATCTTTGCTTTTGTTCTCTAACCAACTCACGGGTCCAATCCCGACTCAGCTTGGTTCTCTCACAAGCTTACGAGTTTTGCGAATTGGAGACAATGGACTCACCGGACCTATTCCTGTTTCATTTGGTAATCTTGTTAACTTGATCACTCTTGGTTTGGCTTCATGCAATCTTTCGGGGCCAATACCTCCTGAACTGGGACAACTTGATCGACTTGACAAGCTGATTCTGCAACAGAACCAACTGGAGGGACCAATTCCTGGGGAGCTTGGAAATTGCTCAAACCTTACTGTCATGGCTTTAGCTCTTAACAACCTGAATGGATCAATCCCACAAGAACTGGGTCGTCTGCAAAGCCTCCAAATCTTAAACCTTGCCAACAATAGTCTCTCAGGCGAGCTACCGGGTCAACTCGGTGAACTGAGTCAGCTGACGTACCTGAACTTCATGAGCAACAGGCTTGAAGGTTCGATCTCGAAATCGCTAACAAAATTGGGAAATCTTCAGAATCTCGATCTTTCGATCAACGGTCTCTCTGGAGGAATTCCAGAGGAGTTGGGCAGCATGGGACAGCTTGTTTACTTGGTCTTATCAAACAACAATCTCTCTGGAGTCATTCCAAGTAGCATATGCTCGAACGCCAGCAGCTTGGAGAGCTTGATATTGGCAGAGGTTCAAGTTTCTGGTTCAATTCCGAAAGAACTGAAACAATGTCAAGCGCTGAAACAACTGGACTTGTCTAACAACACACTTAATGGCTCAATCCCGCTTGAGATTTTCGAGTTGGTTGGACTGACGCACTTGTATCTGCACAATAACAGCTTGGTGGGCTCAATATCTCCATCAATAGCAAACCTCACCAACCTGAAGGAACTTGCACTATTTCACAACAATTTACAAGGCAACTTGCCTAAAGAGATAGGGATGCTTAGCAACCTGGAAGTGCTGTATCTTTACGACAACCATTTTTCAGGGGAAATACCTATAGAGATAGGTAACTGTACAAGCTTGCAAATGGTTGATTTCTTCGGAAATCATTTCAATGGAGAGATACCCTTCACTATAGGGAGGCTTGAGGCACTGAAACTGCTGCATTTAAGGCAAAATGAGCTCGTGGGTTCAATTCCTGCCAGTTTAGGCAACTGTCACCAACTAAATATTCTGGACTTGGCTGACAATCGTCTCTCTGGTGCTATTCCTGAAACCTTTGGATTTCTCCAGGCTCTCCAACAGCTTATGCTTTACAACAATTCTCTTGAAGGTAAACTTCCTGATTCGCTTACCAATTTACGGAACCTGACAAGAATCAATTTCTCCAACAACAAACTGAACGGTAGCGTAGCTCCACTGTGTAGCTCGAGATACTTTCTATCTTTTGATGTCACAGATAATGCATTTGATCATGAAATCCCACTCCAGATAGGAAACTCACCTTCTCTTCAAAGATTGAGATTAGGAAACAATCGGTTTACCGGGAACATTCCGTGGACACTCGGAAAAGTTCGTGAGTTGTCTCTGTTAGACATTTCGGGAAATTTGCTCACAGGAGAAATACCACAACAGCTGATGTTGTGCAAGAAACTGACCCACATTGACATGAACAACAACCTTCTTTCTAGGGTTGTACCACCTTGGTTGGGTAGTTTGCCCCTATTAGGTGAGCTTAAGCTCTCCTCCAATAAGTTTGTTGGCTCTCTTCCTCCAGAGCTATTCAATTGTTCCAAATTGTTGGTGCTTTCTTTTGATAGCAATTCATTGAATGGAACTCTTCCTGTTGAGGTTGGAAACCTTGAATCTATTAATGTTCTCAATCTGAACAATAACCGACTATCAGGGCCAATCCCTGCATCATTGGGAAAGCTGAGCAAATTGTACGAGCTTCGGCTCTCTCGCAACAGCTTCAGTGGCGAAATACCTGCCGAGATCGGACGACTCAAGAATCTGCAAAGCATGTTAGACCTCAGCTACAACAATCTTTCTGGTCAAATACCACCACAAATTGGTACCCTGACCAAACTTGAAGTGCTTGATCTCTCTCACAATCAGCTTGTTGGAGAAATCCCTCCCCAAGTTGGAGAAATGAGCAGCCTTGGCAAACTCAATCTCGCGTTCAACAATCTTCAAGGTAAACTGGGCAAGCAATTCTCACAGTGGCCAGCTGATTCGTTTGAAGGAAACCTGCAGCTCTGTGGAAGTCCCCTTAATAGCTGCAATGCAGCATCCAGCGGCCGACAGTCAGGCCTGAGCGAGCGAACAGTGGTGGCAATTTCAGCAATCACAACCTTGGCTGCGATTGCTCTAATGCTACTTGTACTTGCTCTCTTCTTCAAACAGAAACGAGAATCTTTCAAAAGATCAAGCGAAGTGAAGTACGTTTACTCTTCAAGTTCTTCCCAAGCACAGAGGAGACCGCTGTTTCTGAGGGGTTCCGCCGAGAGAGATTTCAGATGGGAAGACATTATGAAAGCCACAAACAATCTAAGTGACCAGTTAATCATTGGCACGGGTGGTTCTGGAACTATATACAGAGCTGAATTTCCCTCTGGAGAAACAGTGGCAGTCAAGAAAATTCCATGGAAGGATGATTTTCTACTCAATAAAAGCTTCACAAGAGAAATAAAAACACTTGGAAGAATCAGACACAGGCGTCTAGTGAAGTTGTTGGGGTATTGTAGCAACCGACTTGTGGGTTCTAATCTGTTGATATATGAGTACATGGACAATGGAAGCGTGTGGGATTGGCTGCATAAACAGCCAGCTGATGGAAAGAAGAAGATCATCCTGGACTGGGAAGCTAGGTTGAGAATAGCTATTGGACTAGCTCAAGGGGTGGAGTATCTTCACCATGACTGTGTTCCACACATAATTCATAGAGACATCAAATCAAGCAATATATTACTAGACCCTGAGATGGAAGCACATTTGGGAGATTTCGGACTGGCTAAGGCAATCCTGGAAAATGTCGAGTCGAATACAGAATCAGGTTTCTGGTTTGCTGGTTCTTATGGCTATATTGCCCCAGGTATCAACTTCAGTTACTGTTTCCATTTAGTTTTCAACTATAATACTGTCTAACCTTGGCAAAGTTCATTTGTTTTCAGAATATGCTTACTCATTCAAGGCAACAGAGAAGAGTGATGTTTACAGTATGGGGATCGTTCTAATGGAGCTCGTGAGTGGGAAAATGCCAACAGATGCGACATTTGGTGTCGATATGGACATGGTGAGATGGGTAGAAAAACACATTGAAATGCAAGGATCTGCTCTTGAAGAATTGATCGATCCTGCATTACAACCAATGTTACAAGGGGAAGAATCTGCAGCATATCAAATGCTTGAAATAGCACTGCAGTGCACAAAAACCGTTCCACAGGAAAGGCTCTCGTCACGGCAGGCATGCGATCTTCTCCTGCATTTGTTGAATGACAGGATTGCAGAGCTTGATAAGATGAACATGGATCCTTACATATGATTTTTGTAACATTAACGTTATATCTGAAATTGAAATATAAGAAAAGAATCAGTTTAGCTTTTTAGATCATTTGCTTGAACTATGTGCCAAGTTAATCCCCAAATAACACTTGAGGATTATTACCACTGTTGTGTTCTGAAATCTAAATGAGTGCTAAGAACTGGTCCAGAATTTTTGTACTGTCGGCTGTGTATCATATGTCATAAAAGACAACAACAGAAATAACAACCAACATCCTCGATCATCTCATGCATAAGCAAATCAAATAACAACCTTGATCTGTTTGCAGCATTTAGCCTTTACTTATTTCCAGGTATAGTGTTCAACCTCTTCTTTTCAGCAATTACTCTCTAAAAAGATTGAAACCTGGCCATAAAACTTGTACAATGTCATAAACATAAATGAGTATTGCAGCAGAATGGAAATTGCTCTGAATCACGCCTAAATTTATTAGAAATTTGCCAGTTTGCTTTATCAAAACATCAGCAATTTATGCGCAAGTAACATTACAAAAACTTCGAGCAACCATACAAACACAGTAGCATAAAATAATTGATAACAGATGCACATTTATGGTACTGAAACATCTTCCTTAAGGCAGGAGCAAACATCAACAGATAAGCCGCTAATCTTCATCTTCATCTGCAACAGAAATCAAAGGATGAGTTCCAGTGAAGAGAAGTACATATGATGGTGAAATAGAAACACAAATGAGATTTATATGGACAAGCATTTCCCAAAACCAAAGAAAGAAAGATAGAAAAAGAACAAGCTAGAAACAGAAGACCAAACGTGAGGAAGAGGCGAGAAAAATGCACAGTAGCACTCATACAGATACCTCAGACTAAGGAGCTTCAAATATGAAAACGAAGGCAGAAGATAGATATAATCAAAGACGAGCAAACAAAAGAAGTGTGCGGACACAATACAATAGATTGAGTTTCTTCATATCAGAAAAAGGTGATCATTACAGGCATCCACACCAAACCATACAAATCTAGCCTATTATCCTCTGTACAAGAACTAGAGAGAAAAACAACGAACAAGTAAAACAGATAAAACGCATATCAGAACTACAATCATAATCTTTCAAAGCGAAATCAAAGTGAAACAACATCATCAAGCATCCAAAATTAAAGCTAGTGCGAATTCAAAAACCTCACCGAACACAGTAAGCCAGTACGCCCTTTTTGGCAAAGGGATGATATTTACCAAGCAAAACCTTTTTGCAACTTCCAGTTGCACCTCAATCAACAAATTGAAAACGTTAATTACATAGTCCTAAAAACTATGTAATTACGACCTTTAATGACAAAACCCACTTTGTCCTGAACAAACCCAATTCAACCCATAAACATTCAATCATTTTAATATGGCAATTCCAATTCAAGGACATGGTTAGGGTTTACCCAAGTAGCGACGCTCGTTTGCGGCCTTGGCCTTTTCGAGCATCTTATCGAGGTCCTGTTGAAGCTGAGCATCCCATTTCACCAACTGATTCACGAACACCACTCCAAGTCCCATCCCAATCAAATGTTCCCATGGATCTGCAAACATTTCAACATCATATCATATCAAATCAAACACAAAAAGAATCAATCCTCCTTCGATCAATCAATCAATTAAGTAATGAACAGACTCACGCCGCATGTACGGAAGCTTCCTAAGAGCATTGGAGTACATCTGGGTTCCAAGCCCCAGCAACGCTCCTAACACCGTCGCACTCAACGCCATCGACGATGACCACAAATTCCCCCAAACTCTTACACACTTTCACTCTCTCTTTTCTTCCTCTCCGTCCACTACACTTGTAGGTCCTTTCATTTCCTTTGAGTGATGATGTTGTTGGGCTTTATGAAATTGGGCTTTCTTAATTTATGGGCTTTATTAATATTTCTTATTTGAAGAAATTGGATGAATTTTTTTAACCATCCAAACTCAAGATAGGCATGACAAAATGAGGGAAATTATCACACCACTCGCCTACGTTTACCATTGTTCGAAAAACTTGAACTAAGCTATGAGCTACCTCATTAGCAAAACGCCTAAGATATTGAAAAAAAACTTCACAATCAAGTTGAAAACTAAGTAAACGAGAACTAAAAATTAAATCACCAAAATCAATTGCATCTGTATATTGCCGATTCGTAATTGCATGAATAACAAGAAGGCAATCACTCTCAACAATAACCCTTTGCCAATTCTTACTCTCAATTCAGCTAAGGGCCTCCTTTATTGACAGTGCTTCAGCAATCTTTGGTCTAAAAGTTCCATCAAATCTGTCAACCTTAATTCCCAAAACTGACCCCGAAAAATCTCTAGCAACAAAACTACACCCAGTGTCTGAACATCAATAGTTGTTGCAGCATCAATATTGAGCTTTACCCACCCAAAATCTGGCTTCCTCCATGTAATTACACCATCAACAGCTCTTGCATTCTCAACTACCACCTACGCCTTCAACCAATCTTGATAGTACCGCAACGTTCTAGCCCAAACTGATAATGGAGCAGAAACTCTGAGCTTCCAAATAATATCATTTCGCATATTCCACACCTGCCAACACAAACTCAATGCTAAAGCCAAATCACTATCATTAGACAACCGGAAAATCCTATACAACCAATCCTGAAAACTTGTCACCGTCGATAAAAACCAACTCATATAAGAACAATGTCACACCTGCTTTGTGAAAAAACAATTAACCATTAAATGCAGCAAGCTTTCCATTGATTGAATGCAAAACGGGCACCATGGCGGGACATCAACCTTCTTTAATAATAAATTATCTCGTAACGGCAAAATATTATTTGAAACCCTCCATACAAAAGTACTCACTTGCGGGGACACTTAAGTTTCCAAAGCTTCTTCCAAACCTGCTGCATCTCTGCATTACGTAGCTCTTGATCACCAATAGTGAGAGCTTTATAAGCCGACTTGATCGAGTAAAACCCTTTTCCTCAAACATCCAAAACAAATCATCCTCTCCATTACTAGAAAGTGGAATACTCAATATTAAACTACTACCACGTCGATTAAATACAACATTTATCAACTCTAAATTCCACCTACCATTAATCATCAAATCTTTAACAAATAAAACACCATAACTTGCGTCAAAAGCGGTGGTAACAAATGGATTATCCACGTCCTTTAACCATGGTTCAGATCAGATTGTCACTTTATCCCTTCTACCAATCTTCCAACAAACGCCTCTTCTAATAATATCTTGACTTTCCCAAATGCTTCGCCATAGATAACTCGGATTCGCACCAAGAGGGGCTTCTAAAAACGACAAATTGGTATAGTAACGTGCTTTGAGCAATCTCGCAACTAACAAATTAGGTTCCTTCATTAGCTTCCATCCTAACTTGCCCAAAAGAGCAATGTTAAACTCTCTGAGATGTTTAAAAGCAAGAACACCAGCCGCTCTTAATCTACATAACCAGTCCCAATTCATCCAGTGTATACCTTTGCTGTTCTCCGTGGTATCCTAACAAAATCGACACATTATCCGCTCAAGTTCTTCACACAACGATTTAGGGAATAAAAATAGAATCATTACATAAATCTGTATAGTTGAAGAATTGTCTTCAATAATACTTCTTTACCCAGCTTTGACAACTGCTTGACATTCCATGAATTGAGTTTTTTCCAAATTCAATGCTTCACATATCCAAAAACTTCTTTCTTTTTACGACCAATAGCCATTAGAAGACCAAGATAACTACCAAGATCATCCTGTTCTTGAACCTACAATACTAAACACATATCCGATCTCACCACCAAATTCGTATTAGGACTGAAATAAATCAAGGCTTTGTTAAAATTAATCGTCTGTCCAAAAGCTTGCTCATATTCCGTCAATAATGTCTTAACAGCCTGTGCTTCATTAATCTTAGCTTTGAAGAAAAGAACGTTGTCATCAACAAAGAATAAATGGGAAATTATAGGAGCACCTGTAACTATCTTGATACCATGAATAACTCCTTGACTCTCCCTGGCTCGAATAAGTCTAGATAACACTTCGGCGCAAATAATAAACAGATAACGACTCAAATGATAACCTTGTCGCAAACCTTTGCTCGATATATCGGTCCAATAAAATTTCCTTATTGAAGCACCTTATAGGAAACCGAAGCTACACATTGATTAATCAAACCAATCCATCTGTCATTAAACCCCTATCTTCCACATAATTGCTTGCAGAAAACACCATTCAAGCCTATCATAGGCTTTATTTATATCAATTTTTAGGGCTGCATAGCCAATCTTACCACTTCTTCTAGCCCTCAAATAATGCATTGCCTCAAAAGCTACAACAGAATTATCTTGAATACGTCTACCAGCAACAAAAGCACATTTGCCTTGGAGAAATTAATATAGCAACAAAAGCATATTTCAATCTATTGGCAAACATCTCAGCAATAATTTTGTAGAGAACTTGTGATGTGAGCATGAGTAAAGATCACCATGGAGATGACATACATGATAGGGGCGAGATCGTCATTTCAGTTGGACCTATGTCCAGAGTTAGGATTGAGAGATTCAAGGAGGCTCTCGATGTATATATGGGCCAACTTATGAAAAGGATGAAACTAGTTAGGCCTATTGGTGGAGAGCTAGTTAGGTCACAGCCTAAATTGATCCACTTGTCTCAAATCCTTGGATCGGATTCACTTGAAGCTTAAAGACAAGAAGATTTGGGCTATTTTAATGCTTCATCACTTAAGCCCAAAAGCATATGGATCCAGTAGTAGCACAACACATCATACCTATTTATTTACTTTTTGGACTTTGTTTCTTTGGGCTTCCATATATTTTAGCCCAATCTTTTATTATTTAACCGAGGTATAAATATGTGTTTTTAGGTCAAAATTTTCGGAACTTTAGATCATAATTGTTGAAAAGTCGTCGGCTTCAATAGGGAGAAACATTATTCTCTTGTTCTTGTTACTTTTCGAACCATCTTTCACTTATCAATTGTTTTCCCAATTGTGGCGTGTTGATTGTTCGTTTCTCTGAGTTTTATTTTGATCATCGGGATTATTTGGAACAAGTTTCTAAGAGGTGTCGTAGAAATCAAACCTTACGTATCCTTATTTTTCTTGTTTGTTGAATTCGAAAATTCCATCCGTCTTAATTCCTGAAGGTCGAAAACACACCAAAACAAAACATCTATCGAAAATTTTATCAAATCGTCATCAATCCTTCCGCGGTGTGCGTTAACTTGACACAAAGCAATCGCTCGAAGTTCAACATACATTCCGGATTCTGCTTCTTTGGAATAAGAACAAGTATTGTTTCATTAAGAGACTGTGGAATAATTCCTGACGTAGCACACTGTATTATATATAAAATTTAAAAAGTTCATGGAAGCTTTTATGTTTTAGGGAAAGTTGATGGAATGGAAGCTTCACAGTCCAACAAAAAAAAAGCTTTATGAAGTTAATGGACGGGCTTTAATAATGCATTCAAGCTTACGAATGGCCATTTTTTCTATTATTAGATTAATCTTAGACATGATTGCTATATTGGAGACAATTACCATTTCTCCTCTACTGATTTCGAAACATTTTACAGGCAAAGAGCATATGGCAGTCTTCGTTAGTGGAAGATTTTGCAAAAGGGTATGTAGATACAGTAACTTTGAAGAGGATGGAGCCTTTTTTAAGTTCAAGGCAGTTGAGAATGGAATAAAGAAGTGTAGGGTTATTCCACTGTACGCTCAAAAAGATGAGGATGAATCCTGTGAAATATTTTACTTTCCAAGTTAGAAGGTTAAACTAGTAATACAAGTAAGGTTTAAAAAAAATTGAATAAGATTAAAATTTTAAAATCTGATTGAAAAATATTATATTTAATCATTTAAGATTTTAAGTTTAATTGAAAAAAGATGGTTAAGTGAAAATTAATATTGATTTATTTTTATTTATAATAATTTATTAATTTATAAAAATTGACCAATAAATAAATAAAATTTTTATAATAAGAGTTGTTAAAGTAAACTTAATCGAAATGTTAAAATAAAATTTTTACAATTGAACCGTTGAATCAATTAAAATTTTTAATTATTTTCTAAAACTAACTCGTTTCCTGTATAAATTCTTTTACGGTGGATGACCTTCAGGTTCTTTTGAGCCAGACTCCCAACATAATATCCAATTAATCAAAAACTGACCCATTTCTTGCACATATCCTTTTATGGCAGAACTCAGCCTTTAGATTTGTTGAGCCCACATAATGCTAAATCGATCAGAAGCTGTCATATAATAGATGATATCACATTTTTATAACATGGTATTTTTAGAGTTATTCTCACCTAACATCTGGTTTCTAGTTCTATAGAGCAACATCAAATGGAGTTTGTTATCATCTTCGAAACTATTTCTTATTAAAAACCTTAAAATTGCATTTCAAAATTAGTAAAAGAAGTATTATAATTTAAATACAAATTTAAAATAAATAAAGACAGTGAAGACAAATCGAGATAAAATCGTTTATCTTACTTTTTATTTTATTTTAAATTTTTTATTATTATTTTATTCTATAATTTTGTTAATATAAGTATTCGTTTATATTTTTTACTTTTGTTTTCTTCGAACTACTCTCAAAATTTATTTTTCATCTTTTCTGTAAGTTTATCAGAAATAATATCTTTACCAATAAAGAGTAGGGTTGCATAATATTAGACTTCTTCATATCTTGCATTTAACAACATTTTTATTAAAATATTGTTGTTGTTTTTGAAGTAGTAAAGAAGATATTAAATGAGTAGAAGGAGATGCCAAGCATAATCTATGCAATAAAGGAACAAGTTTGCCTAGGATTATATTTGTCTGGTGCTTACTACATAACATTGTTATAGATAGGTTTGGGCATCGAATCAAGTTAGGCTAGAGTAAAAAATTTATGCTCGGGTTTAGATCAAATCTAAAGTTTGATTGTGTTAGACACTTATAGCTCCAGCTTGAGCTCAATTAGGCTTTGGCCACTCAAAACTTGATTGGATCCAAATCAAGTTTAATTATTTTTATTTAAAATTTAAAAATAAAAATATGTCGTTTTTATTTAAAATTTTGAAGATTTGAGTTGAATTAGATTGAATGGTCTTAATTCGAGTCTAAAGTAAAGCTTGAATAAAAAAAAGTTTAACTTTGATCCAAAGCCTAATAAACTCAGGTTAAATTAGGTCAAGCCAAGCCCGGATTAAAATACAATCTCTATTACTTATAGGCATGAAGGATAAGATTTTTGACGACATGCCCTTGTCCCATGGCAATGACGACAAGCTATCTCCTCACTTATCATGGAATTTGTCGTCTTGAAACTTGAAAGGGTCATCTTACGCTTTGAAAGCATAATATTGAAAAACAAACAAAAAAGTTAGTAATATAAACGCGGAACCTCAGCTATAGTAAGACAAAATTCCAAGACAAAGCGGAAAGACAAGGAAGAGAAAGAAAATGGCTTGTAATTGTCATCTACGTTTCGAAGAAAATTCCCGGAAGCTTCACAGTCAACAAAAAAATGCTTTCTTAAGATGACTTCGTTGTATTCGATAATGCATATAAGCTTATGAATGGCCATTTTCTATTATTCGATAGCTTCCACCCCCTTCGTTCAACAATAATGGCTTCTTCTTCTTCTTCTTCTTCGGCCACTCATCCATTGAAGTACGATGTCTTCTTGAACTTCAGAGGTGAAGACACTCGTCGCAATTTCATCAGCCATCTCTATGCTGCTTTGAGCCAAAAGGATATCCAAACCTTCTTTGACGACGAGGAACTCAAAAGAGGAGAAGAAATTTCTCGGTCACTTCCCCAGGCAATCCAAGATTCCACTGTTGCTGTCCTTGTTTTCTCAAAAGACTATGCATCTTCCAGTTGGTGCCTTGATGAGCTTGCAGAGATCATCGAGTGTCACCGAACCTATGGACAGATTGTCATACCTGTCTTTTACGAGGTAGATCCATCCCATTTAAGGAAACAGTCTCATGATGTTGCTGCAGCTTTTGTTAAACACGAGCAAAATCCCAAGAAAGCACACGAGATTCCAAGGTGGAGGGATGCCTTGACCACAGCTGCGAATCTATCTGGATTCAATTCTAAGGAGTTCAGCTATGTTTTATGTTGCATGGTCAATCTGATTATTTTTCATTCATTTATATTGTTTGTTTCATAATTGGCAGGAATGATCATATGCTTATTAACAAAATCGTTGAAGACATTTTAGAAAAACTAAACCATTTGATGGCATATGATGACTTTGAGCACTTAGTTGGAATGGACTCGCACATTGAGGAAGTAAAAGAAATATTTACTATTAACCCATTGGAGATTCGTACTTTAGGAATTTGGGGTATGGGCGGGGTTGGTAAAACTACTATGGCTGAAGTAATATATCATAAGATGTTCCATAAATTCTAAGGTTATTGCTTTATACACAACGTGAGGCAAAAATCAGAAGATGGTGGAATCAACAAGTTACAGGAAAAACTTGTTTCAAAAGCATTGGGTGAAGAAAATCATGATAAAAGTATGTTTAGTGGAGGACCTAGACCATTTCTTAAAAGAATACTTAGTCGCAAGAAGATGTTAATTGTTCTTGACGATGTGAATAATCCTCTACAATTAGATTCTTTGATTGGAAATCCATGTTGGTTTGGTTCAGGAAGCATGATTATTATTACTAGTAGAGATAAGCAAGTATTTGGAGAGAGGGCTGATTTTATATATGAAATTAAACCATTACATTATGATGAAGCCTTCCAACTTTTTAGTAAGAGTGCCTTCAAGCAAAAATATCCGAGAGATGACTATGTATCCTTGTCAAACTCAATTGTGAAATATGTGCAAGGCAATCCTTTGGCTTTGAAAGTTTTAGGTTCAACCCTCGTAGGGAAAAAGGAAGACGAATGGAGAAGTGCATTGAATCAATTGTCAAAAGTTTCAAATAAGGATATTCAGCATGTGCTACAAATTAGCTACAATGACTTAAATAGAGTGGAGAAGGATGTCTTTCTTGACATTGCATGTTTCTTCAAGTATGATAGCACAAATGTTGTGAAGAAAGTGCTTAAAAGTTGTGGTTTTGATGCGGATATTATAATTAGCATTCTCGAACACAAATGCCTTGTGAATGCTTCTAAAGGCATACTACAAATGCATGATTTGTTAAAAGAGATGGGAAAGGAAATTGTTCGTCAAGAAGCAAGATATCCGAATCAACGTAGTAGATTATGGGATCCTGAAGATGTTTATGAAATATTCGTAGGGAATAAGGTAAGATATTTAAAAATTGCTTTCTATTATTAATAATCTTTTATAATTTCTGATTTATTGAAAGAAATTATTTATTATCATAACAACTTGTGTGTATATTTCGGGTGCCTTTGGATAGGAGGCTGAAGTTGTGGAAAGCATCATTTTGGACTTATCCAAGATAAGAGAGATCAACTTAAATCCACAAGTATTCACGAAGATGCCCAATCTTAAATTTCTCAATTTTTATGGAGGAAGTAATCTACATCTTTCTCAAGGTCTTGATTATCTTCCTAATACATTAAGATACCTTAGGTGGGATGATTATCCGTTACAATCTTTTCCACCTAATTTCCAACCAAAAAATCTTGTGGTGCTTAAATTATATGGCAGCAACATCAAACAATTATGGAACAAAGATCAGGTACGAAAATTATATACTACTTAATAATTTAATTTATTATAACAAAAATTGAAAGTAATATAATTAATTAATCTTTTATTATTTTTGTTAATTACAGGAAGATTCAATAACGTCTCAACGTACATATGGAATGATGAGTACGATTTTTAATAGCTTTTGGAGATTAGCTAAGTTAACGTCCCTAAGTTTAGAAGGTAACAAAAGAATAACTCATCTTCCAAACAGCAGAAGTATACTTTTAGAAGCTCTTGAAGTTCTTGAACTTGTGGGTTGCTCAAATTTGAATACATTTCCAGAAATTTCAAGCAATATAAAAAAGCTATACTTATGTGGGACTGCTATAAAACGGGTATCTTCGTCGTCAATTGAACTCTTAAGCAAATTAGAGCACTTAGGGATGGAATATTGTGGAGAGCTTGAAAGCCTTCCAACCAACTTTTTTAACAAGTTGACATCTCTCGAAAATTTGTATCTGATAGGAAGTTCCCGCCTTAAGGCACTTCCTGAAATATTGGAGCCCGTGAATAATCTGAGGAATCTTGACTTAAGTAAGACAGCCATAGAGAAGTTGCCATTGTCTATCGGCAATCTCAAAGGGCTCAAGAAATTAGGGATGAATAAGTGCCAGATGTTTGCTTTTTCCCCAAAAAGTTTCAATGGTTTAACCTTCGAAAGTTTTTTTTTAGAAAGCCACCAAGGATCGGGTTTGTCGTTGGAAGGCATCTCCTTGTCACAAGATTTAAACCTTTCCAACTGTAATTTAAGGAAATTCCTTGAGGACTTGAGCTTTGAATATCTATCTTCTGTGGAACATCTAGATTTGAGTCAAAATGATTTTGAGAGAATCCCTGTTACCTTCAAACATCTTTCACGATTGACATTTCTTAATATAGACTACTGCAAAAGGCTTCTATCCTTACCAGAACTTCCATCAAGTGTCTCAGAATTATCCGCCTATGGTTGTAGATCCCTAGAACAAATATGGACCCTTAAACAACTACACCTTGACTCACAAGAACGTCTCTATAGGTTCCGTTTATATAATTGCTTCATGTTGGATGAAGATGAATGTCAGGCAGTAGTAAATGCACTCTTGAGGAATTATATAAGAACTCAAATGCAGAAATCATTGGTACGTAACTCTTATTTTTCCTCTTTCTTTATCTGGTTCCGAAAAATCATTAATTTGAATAGAAATTTCTACTGTTCAGGCGAATTTTTTCATGGTCTATCCAGGAAGTAGAATACCAGAGTGGGTCAAGTATCCAAGCATGAGTGATTCCATTCGAATCCACCTTTCTTCTCATTGGTTCAATCATCTTTTTCTGGGATTTGCTTTCTATCTGTGCCATGAAAATGTGGAGTATGACGGCGGAAGAGTTTGTTTTCTTAGATATGATTGCTATTTTGGAGACAGTCACCATTTTTCGTCCTCTGATGCAATATATGGTACACTTCACACAGTAGATAAAGAACATATGTTAGTCTTCATCAATAAAGAGCTTTGTGCATGGGTACGTGGACAGGGTAACTTTAAAGAGGATGTAGCCTTTTTTAAGTTCAGCTTGTCTAACTATATAATCACAAATTGTGGGATCATTCCACTATACACACAAGAAGATGAGGATAAATTCTATCACACATTCAACTTTCCTACTCCATTGTCCATGGTGAAGATAGAAGAAGTTGAATGAAATAAAAGGATCACTGCTTCAAAGTTCAGTGTTCCCATTAGGTGGAACAGAGGAGACTTTGTAGATGGCATCACATACACGTATGTATTTTCTTTCTAACATTCTTTTCATGTTAATGTCATTCTCGTACCTTTAAATCATTTGTTTATGTTTCTGGCAACCATGTAAAAATCTTTATTCAACCAGTCTTTTAACTTTCTAGTTTTCACATTTACATCTATTTTCTTGAAAAGGATCAAAAACACAACCAAAAGGTTGTCTTAAATAAGCATATCAGCTTTAAACAACCATAATTTTTAATTCAGATAACGAGTCCTGATAATGTGATACATATTATTTAATAATAGGTGCCCTTTCTGAGCCTGATGACATGTGAAACTGTGATTTAATCTGATCTTTTCAAGTGGAAGTTTTTATTTTCCTGTATCATGTTATGTTCTTATGATTGAGTATAATAATGATTGCTTTGTCTTAGATATTAATGATGTAAGATCTTCAGATAGTGCACATGATGAAGACAAAGTAAGAGAGACTGTTTTAGAGATGTCAAATTTTTTCTTTTTTTCTTTTGGTTACAAAGGGGAAAAAAACCAATCAAAAAACTAACATTCTACTAACGCAGTATTCTGCGGTACAAAGTTCCTTGTTTGTTTCGGTTGATAAGTTCCATAATGACCGTCGAAGGCTCCTGAAGTATATACAAGCTTGGGCTGGATAAAACTGCAAGAGAGGCTAGCTTATTGGCACACTGATTCAACCAACTTGAGCCAATTCAGGTTAGTTCTTGTTACCATTTCTAAACGCAGTGGCCGAAAGAAACACTAATCTTTGTTGCGCTTACTTTTGTTCTATGACTATATTTATTTAATAGAAATTTTACTGGTCTGTTTTAATTTAATATTATTTATATTTAGTTTTATAATTATTAAATCTTTTAATTATATTTAAAATTTACTAATCATTACAAATTAGATTTTCATTAACATCTTTAGTAAAATCTCATGTGACGTCAAAGTAGACATACACATTCACATTCTTTTAATTGTATTTTCTGTTTGGCCTCTTTCTGATATCACATGGTCCTTTTGATATATAGAGTGACTAGCAAAATTTAAGAATTGAATTAAAATTTTTAATAGTTTAATAATTGAAATAAGAACATTTAACTGAAAGACTAAAAATCCTAATCATATAATTAAAATCCTTCGCGATATGTAAACATTGTTGACTTGTGATTATCCTGAAAATTCAAAAATTGAAACTTATATAAATATATATCAGATAAAACTCTGTTTATTTATTATTTCTAACAACTAATTTTTCTAATATGCTCATTATATGTAAGCATT
>JAOQMP010000003.1:35159077-35173368 GCA_027563575.1 Erythroxylum pedicellare
GTTTTCATAGCTTCAAAGGTGGCTTGTATGTAACATTAATATAAATATGAATATTAATTATATTTGAATCCAATTAAATTATTACATATAATAAATAATATATATTACATTTATTTTACCGTTAAACATAATGCTTTTTCTTCACAAAATTGAGAACATATATTTTCAGCTTCTACTACATTATCAAACGACCAATAAATAGCATCTTGAATCCATTAACAACACTTTCACACTCCTCTCATGTCAAATATATACCAAGTGCATACCCAACAAAAGCTACATCTACTATATTTCTAGCCATATTTCTTTATCCTGTTACAATATAATCTTACAAATATTTAATTACTACCATGGTTATATAGGTACTGACTATCTTCGTCACATCATCATTCCATGACATAACTATACTTAATTGTTCAAAATTCAGATCATTTCATAACACATAACACTATTTCATGAACTTATGCTTTAATGTTTCTTAAATGTTTATATTCTAGTGTAATGAAATACTTCAAACATGTTAGAAACGATCAATACAATAAGTCGACAAAGGAAATTTAGTTTTTACCATCTGAAGCAATCAAATATATATAAGAGCCAAACATCTTAAATCATATATGTCCTATGTAAAGGGTTTTAAACCTTTAGAGCTCGTAATCATAACAAAGGAAACTGTAGGGTATATGAAGTCTCACTCCATACGTCCCAAGCTTAGTCTTTGTACATATTTACCAATAATGTATAACTAGCTATATGAATTCAACAAGTGTTCAAATCATATGAAAATATTAGCAGCAACATGGAAGTTCAAAATCATATATAGTTAACCTATCTTTATTTATCAAATCATATGTGATGCATGGCATACGTAGTATGAGTGATAGGCCTTTTGGGTTGGGGTATTGAATTTGGGCAACCAAAAAAATGACAACTTTTCCCCTGAATATATGGTATTTTTTAGCAACTCCCTTTTTTCTTCATCTAACCTCCTTTCCCTTCCTATACTAAATATACTACAAGAAGTTATTAAGTACTCATTTTTTCAAAATAAAATTAAAAGCAATATAATATATAAGAAACCATTAAGCTTACATATACACAGAAAAACTTCTTGCTTAACTCTTATAACATATATGGTTCACCCACATTTTCAGATGCTAAGGAGATATGTAAATGGCCAGTATGATTACATCAGAATAACACAACCACTAACACTTCGTAATTTAATTTCTAAGCCGTAAATAGCACAGTCCACATAAATAGGCTAGTGTCTTTACTACAGCATAACAAACCGACATTTTCATATGCAAGGAGCTTCATAGAAGGCTTGTACTACATCAGATTAGATACAAACTGAAATGTTTAAACTCACTCGGGCACCAGAAACATACCTTTACAAATTTCCTGAAGCTTTTTTGGAATTATTCATAACTAAGCATCCTCACCTACCGAAACCTTAGTTTAACAACATACCATTTCATAAATAGTGAATCAAGAACAAACTTAGTATGTCTAATCCAAGAATGAACACATCTCCCAATGTCTAATGTCCCTGTTGCATAACATGCAAAAAAACATAAACACAAATGTTGCTTCATCAGTTTCCATACCAAAATTCAACATCCGCAATAACATGTCGTGGCAATTAATGAAACAATTCCACGCCACCAAGTATCTTAAGACGACGGAAAAAATCGGAATTACTCAAAGTCAGGGAAATGAAAGAACATTGAAAATACAATTCCAAAAAGAAAACAAAAATCGAAACTGACCTATTATGAACGAGGGTGTGAGAGTGAAAGTGCGTGAGAAAAAATTATGAATTTAGGTTTCAGAGAACGGGGGTGTGAGAGTGAGAGTGCGTCAGAGAAGACAAAATTATGGATTTAGGGTGTGAGACTGACGAAGAAGAAGCTTCTATGTGAGAGTGAGAGTTCGTGAGAGAAGACGAAATTAGGGACGGACAAAGAAGAAGCTCGTGTGTGAGAGTGAGAGTGAGAGTGCGTGAGAGAATACGAAATTACGGATTTAGGATGTGAGACTGACAAAGAAGAAGCACCCACGCACGATTAGGGATTTTAGCTTGATACTCGGTATCAGAGAAGAGTTAGGGATTTCACTTACAGAGTTTTCGCGCTATCGACAGAGGAGAAGATGGTGACATCTGATAATAACCACAACGACGTCATTTTATTAAGTCCAACAAACGACGTCATTTCGCTAATCAGGACCTCTTCTTAATGACACTAGCATGTCTAATTAGTGGGAGTCCATAGACACGCGGCAGTGTCACATTAGCCAACAAAAAAATGAACTTAAAGTTGTGTTAGAATTAAAAGAAATTAAATATTTAAATATTTTATAATTACTTTTTTAAGTTGTGGCTATTATTGAAAAATTTTCAATAATTTCAATTTTTTTAATTAACCCTAAAATTAATAATATTAGACCAATCAAAAATAATTAAATGGACATAAAGTACATATGTATAACCTAGTTGGTATGCTGAGAGGTATATACTATATAAGTATATTTGCACCCCAAAAAATAAGGGTATGTAGTGCTAAATTATTGTTATTGAGTAATTATCATTATGGCAATTCTCAAAAATTGGCAAGAAATTAAAAAATTTGATATGTTAAATATGTAACATTAATTTCAAAGGCTTAAAATAAGGATTAGTTTAATAAGTTTTTAAATTAATTTATATTGTGTATAATACTAATTTTATGGTGGGTTATTGACATGTATAAATGGTAATGCAATCCATTAATTAACACTATTAAAGCAGTCAAAATAAAAAAAATAGTCAAAGTTAATTAAATGGACATTAAATACATACGTATAATGTTGCTGATACGATAAAATTGTATATTTATACCAAAATTTGGTATTGAGTAATTATTATTCTGGCAATTCATAAAAATTGGCAACAAATTTGAAAAAAAATGGTATGTTAAAATATACAATACTAATTTCAAAGGGTTGAATAAAGTAAAATCAGAATTAGTTTATTTTTTTAATTTCATATTAATTTGTCAACAATACTAATTTGATTGTGATTATTTATATATATTGATGATATCACCAATTATTAAAAAATTCAACCGGTTCAGTCTATCAAATTGTAAAAACTCAACCGGTTCAGTTTATTTTGATTCAGTTTTTAACTTTCTAATTCGATTTATTTTAATAATTCTTGTTGTTAAAAAGTGATCAATTTATTAATTAATTGGTTAATTTTATAAGGTAATAAATTCTTATAAATTAAAATTAATTAATTAATTTTTATTTAACAATTTTTTTTATTAAACTTCAAGTTTTTTTTACGGATAAGGACAATATCTTTCAATTATATTTTAAATTTTTTATTTTCATTCAATTTTTAGGAAAATTTATGACGGCTTCATACTGATTAAACCTTAAAAATTTTAAACTTTTTTTCTTAGTAGCTTAACTTTCGGTTTAAGTCTTAAATTGACATTAAAATAGTCACAATTAATTAAATTGACATTAAATACATATGTATAACATAGTCGATACAATGAAATTGTATAGTAATACCAAAATATAAGATTATAAAACAATTCATAAAAATTGTTAATGAGTAATTATGATTGTGGCAATTCATAAAAATTATCAAGAAATTGAAAAGAAATTTGGTATGTTATGATGTGTAATATTCGTTTCAAAAGGTAAAACGAAGTAAAATAAGGATGAGTTTAATAAATATTTATTTTCATTTTAATGTATATATAGCCATTAATTACCACTCTTAAACCAGTCAAAAATAGTCAAAGTTAAGTAAATGGACATTAAATACATACATATCATATATTTGATACCATAAAATTGTAAATTTATACCCAAAAAATAGGATTATAAAAATTAATAAAAATTATTATTGAGTAATTATCATTATGGAAATTCACAAAATTAGACAAAAATTTAAAAAATCGTATGTTAAAATATGCAATACCAATTTGAAATGGTTAAATAAAGTAGAGAGGTTCATGATATAATTTTACCCATAATTAAGAGAGAGACTACTTTTGAATATTGAAATTAAAAAATAAACATGAAAAAATAAAAAAGAAATTTAATTTCATATTAAATTGCCAATAATACTAATTTTATTATAGGTTATTATTATATAAATTGATGGTTAATACTATTAAACCAGTCAAAATTAAAAAAGTCAAACTTAATTAAATAGACATTAAATACATATTTATAATATGGTTGATACGATCAAATTATACCCAAAAAAAAAAGATTATAAAGCAATAGTCAAAAAAGTAACAGTTGCAAAGTAGCTCCTCCTAGTTCATGAGTTTGCTTTTGGGACCCTTCCTCTGTTCCCAACGGCTAATTGAACTAACGTCTCCTTCCTTTCTTCCCTCACACTCCATAATCTATCAAAAAGTCTCTGTCTCTGTTTCTCTCCCTCCGTTTCTTAGTTACTCTGTTTTTTTCTTTCTTTTTTTCTGTTAGCCCTTTTTTTAAGACAAACAACCGTTTCTCAGACCAATTTAGACGAAATCTTTCTATGTCAAAGCTGTCTCTCGAGGACTCCCATAAAATAGCTAAACCAAAACCATTCATTTTGCACATTACATCCTCTTCCCTATTTTTGGTTCTGTTTTCTGTGACGTGTTTCCCTTACTTTTTAAGGTTTTCCCAGTTCTAAAAAGGAGAAGATCTACTGGTGTAAGAGATTGAGAGGTTTGAGTCCCACCACAATCCTCCCCAATCCCATAGAAAACAAAAATGGGTTGTTGTTGTTCATGTGCGAGGAGAAGATGTCATTGTCACCTCCAGTTTTGATTACCAATGGTTGTTTGTATGTTGTGAAAGGGTAAAACGAAAATGGCGTCTTTCCAAGTTGAGATTGCTTCATCTTCGCCTTTTGGTTGCGTTCTTCAGGATCAGAACAGGCGTAACAGGTGCGGTGGCAGAGAGACCAATGCCACTTTCCAGAGAAACCTCAAGGAACTGGTTAGAGACCATCTCCACACATGTATCTCTGTTTCATCTAATGAGAATTCTGAGAACCGGATCAATCCAAAGCCTGATCATGGAACCTTACGATACGTGACCAATGGTCAAGCCAGAAATGTCAATGGAATTGGTGATTCACCAGCCATGAGTCGCAAGCAGGCAAGGAATGTTGATCGTTGGGCAGCAAAACAGGCTCGAGAAATGGTCTCAACCATTGCGAAACAAAGCCAAGAGACAGAGTTATGGGTGGTTGCATCCTCAAATGGACAGTCTTTTGCAAGAGAAAGTTCTCAGAATACATCAGATTCTGCTACCCAATGCGGCAATTCATCAGAAAGTCAGAATCTCGGAGCCTCTTCGCTGGTTCAGATATGGGAAGCGAGGCTAAGTCAACCAGATGTCAAGTTAAATCGATCCAACAGTATTACCAGCACCCTAAACCCCACTTGTCCTAGCACGAACAGGACAAGCTTTGAATCGAACTTTACAGAAAGTACATTGCCCTCGCCGCCGAGATGCTCTGATGCAGGTGACTCTGCCTCAAACGTTGACTCCTTTGCTGATTGTGACACAATCCCACAGAGCAGACATTCATCGATGAATTCCAGAATTTCAAGTGCAGGGGAGCGAGAGAAAGTTAGGATTGCTGATATAATCAAGAAACTGACTTCTGATAGTAATGATCAGGGTCAGACAATCAATGCTGGAGATGCGCCAAGAGAGCGCAGGACTTGTGCTGGTTCTGAATCTGCTGAGCAAAGAGGGTTTTCACAGGTTGTAAGTTCACCTAGGATTAGAGGAAGACAAGCTTTCAATGATTTGCTTTTGCACATGGAACAAGACAGGCATAGAGAGCTTAACTCATTAACAGAACGCCAATCTGTTTCGAAATTCCCTCATCGTGGCCGCATTCAGGTGAAGTCAACCTCTGCCTTTTGTCGGGAAATTTAATCTCTGTCGCAACTTATTGTTACTGAAAATATTGTATCGCGTATTTGTTTGTAATGCTTCAATTTCAGTCTTTACTTCGATTAAGATTCCTACGCCGGCGAGATGATATGGTCCAAAGTCAGCAGCCGCCGCAAATAACCCGAACGGCACCGACTTCTGAAGCTAACCAATTGCAACAGAGGTCTAAAATCATGCATCTCAGGTATCAAATACATATATGAACTATGATTCTGATGCATTGAAACATGGTAAAAATTCCATGAACTGTATCACATTATTAACGAGTTCATCAATCAATGCCAATAGGTTTTGTTTCTACTCCAGTGGAATCTCTACTCAAAAGTTTGATAATTATGCAGGGAAATATTTAGTGCAGGAATTGAGCGAGCCATGACATCCTTGAGTGAGGCAGCTTCTGCTTCAAGAAGCAACAACGATGTCAAGAATGTGCATGTGAACAATTCTTCGAGCACTCAAAATCAGCCCACTAAAGATGGTGACCATCGTGAGACTCCTGAAGCAAAGCAGAGTGTTCCCCAAGTAGAGTTGCCACCAAGGCAAACTCCTAAAGACAATGATCGCCAACAATGTTCCACTACCACCGATCAGAGTGCATCTCAAGTAAAGAACTTATCCTCACACGTTAACCAAGTTCCTGAAAAGGGTCATCAGCAAGAATATTGTGCTGCACAAGTAGAAAATCGATTGCCTCCAACACAGGACCACTGTGCAGATGGTCATCATCAAGAAAGTTCCACTACTGAGCAGCAAGTTGCAGATTTAGTAGAGAATTCAACTAGTAAAAGTCTTGAAGATGTTCATGTACGAATCAATATAACATGGCAGGAAATCAGGCCCAAAGAGGTTGAAGATCTTGAGCCTGGAGAAGCTTCACAGGTAACCGAGTCCTTGAATGAGTGGGATGAAAATGAGACAGAACAAGACTTCAATTACCAGCAGGATTTTGAAGTGACCAGTTATGACTGGTTTACTGACATAGCTCGGCCGAAAAGTTATTGGGAAGACCGGAGACAAGCATGGTATCAGGAGATGATGCTTACTTGCTCAGACAACGATGAGAGACGGCAGCTCATTGAAAGGTATGATGTTCTCCTACATGCTTACCACTTCAACATCAATCCAAAAATGAATAAAATCTGATGTTGGTTGTATTGTTGATGCAGAAAAACAGTATCAACTTTTCTTGCTGGTGATCTCAGAGATAAGATGGACGAATTGATGATGTTACGTGCACAAAGACAAGCCAGTCTAGAAGAACTTGATGAGGGAAGTGAAGCTGAAGAGTTGTTAAGATTGCCTTACTTCAGGAGGCATTTGAATGTAGCAGGTAGTGAAACCGAAGGAAGAGAACAAGTAGCAGATGATGTAGAAAGAGAAGTAGAAGGAGAAGAAGGTGGATTGTTACAAGAAGAAGCAAATGGTGAAGGAGGAGGAGAGAGCTCGAGTAGTCAATATATAGGAGAAAGCCCCATTGATCAGTATATCGAAGCTTCTGCATATTTTGATGAAACCTCAGCAACAATCCAATCTTCATCTCCATTTAGGATGTGGAATCACAACGATCATCATGAACCTGCTGTTGATGATGATGGACAAGTTTCAAGTGCACCTTCTCTTTTAAGTGTACCCTCTCAGGCATTGACTCAGGACAGGCCACATTCTTCATCTGCAAGCCATCCATCGATTGTAAGTACCTAAAATTCTTGATCAAATCCAGTAAAAGCCACTTGCAGGAGATGATGCTAATAATTTGTGGCGTCACTTCACAGGAAATGGAAATCATATATGATCTAAGGGGGCATATGGAGCAACTCCAAAGCGAGCTGTTTGAACTCAAGAAATCAGTTCTGAGCTGTGTAGAGATGCAAGTGAAATTGGCAAACTCCATGCAACACATAGCACATCCACCTGGTAAGTTTAGAATGAAAAACCTGTTAACCTTTCTTTTCTTCAGTATTTCCATCCATTTCGATAAAGACTCAGAAAAACTACAAATTACAGTTCAAGTGGAAGGAAGAAACTCAATTGAGAAGGTACCATCCAAGCGAATTTGCTGCATCTGCTATGAAGTGCAGGTCGATTGTTTTCTGTACAGGTACTTTGCTTCTGATCCCACATTTCTTGGTTCAATCTAAAATCTTCAAAACTAATACTCATCGATTGGTTTAATTGTACTTAACAAATGTTCTTCATCAGATGTGGACATATGTGTACCTGTCTCAAGTGTGCTCATGAGTTGCAATGGAGTAGTGGAAAATGTCCGATTTGCAGAGCTCCGATACTGGACGTTGTGAGGGCAGACATGGATACATAAAGAAACTGACAAACCTGTGAACGAGTTCTTGCTCCAGAGGACCGTCCTGTTCAACTCAAAACTGAACTTGGAAGATGACTAATCGCTTTGCTTAATGTTTGTGCATTGCCTAATCACACAAATTGTTTCTCTTTGCTCACGTATGTTTCTGCATATGTATTTTGAGGATGAACAGCATTTAACCATTGTTTTCTATAGAGCCATCACTTGTCACTTTTCGGATTCTGCACCTTTCCTTCCATATTTTGCCAATTACGACGTACCACGATGACCATTACAGCCTACTGGTTTGGTCCTGATCATAAGAAACATGAATAGAACAAATTTCTTGAGGAAGTTCAAAAAATCACAAGTTTCCTGATAAAAGATTGTACCAAACCTACATGAACACTAAAAATAGTAATGCGTCGGGTCGAGTAAGGCCCTGATCGAACTTGAGAGATTTGGCCAGCCAAATCAAATCTCTTAATTGGTTTAATTAAAGCTCAATTAAAGATCAGCAATGTAAACTAAGCTTAGGCTCAATTAAAATTTAATTATAAGTCGAGTTAAGTCTAATCTTTTTAAATAAATATTAAATAGTCCTAAGTCTATTTATGTTATGTCATCTTAAAAGTTTAACTTTTTAAGAGAAATATTAAATAATTTAAAATTCAATTGAAACTAATCAAGTTAAAAAATTCAACTTTTTTAAAATTTTATGATTTAGGTAAAAAAAACTTAAATACTTTATTTGAAGGGTTGCTTTCTTTCACTTTCTCTTTTCAATTTGAGTATGTAAATTAAAAATCAATCCTTTGATTTCCACTTTCTAATTTTTATATTGAAATTGCAAAGGCTGAATAAAGAATTATATAAATAGACCGATTGAGTCATTACTTCAATCACGAATCTTTAAAAAATTCAGCTTTTGAACTTAATTTTGCTTAATTAATCTTTGAATTCCTTATCTTAAATGTATGTTTCGTTTCATTTGTGGGTCAGGAGGCCTAAACTCTTGTTGTAGCCTGTGCTGACCTTGAGCCTCTACTTCAGCTTTTTGGAATAGGCTTTCTATGTATTGTTGGTATCAGTTTAGCGTTTGATTAAAACCTGGCTAAGTATCAAATCCCATCGTTTTCGTTTGTGAGTCAGGAGGCCTAAACTCTTGTTGTAGCCTGTGCTGACCTTGAGCCTCTACTTCAGCCTTTTGCAATAGGCTTTCCATGCATTGTTGGTATCAGTGTAGCGTTTGATTAAAACCTGCTAATTATCAAATCCCAGAAAAGCTTAAGTCCATCAATGGAGGATATAGGCAGATAAGTAAATTAGTCCTGAAATTACTGTATACAAATAAAATAAAAATGTCAAATTCTTATGCAACTTATTATGCAAATTCTCTTTGAGCTTAAAGAAGTGCAATTCATTGTTAAGTGAATTATTTAAAATACATAATTTATATTTTCTAATTTACTTAATATACACTCAAAAAATTATGAATTTTAGTATCAAAATAATAGCAATAGCAATAATAATAAATTTGGCAAGTACGTGTCTAAACTATAAGTGATTGAAACCCACAAAAACCAAATTCTTGACTTAGCTAAGTGACTATATCTAGTACCATTCTCTTTTTGGGAACTTTGTTTTAATGAGGCAGGTAGAGAGAGTTGAATGGCAAGAAAACCAATGTCACTACCTTCAATTTATTGTAGATATTAAACAGTAATCGGTAAGAAAATTTATGGAATGTTGTTGAGTTATAATAAATACCCCCTTTGCCTTTCAGAAATGGATATCCTATGAAGTATTCTGAGAAGGACGGATCTTGAGTGCCATAATAACTTTGTGACCGAAAAATTAAACCAACTTGATTAGTTCAATTGTCTTATTTTTTAGTTTAGATTTTAATTTTTTGGTTTACTTTAACTTTAATAATTTTTGTTGTTAAAAATTAATTAGTTTATTAATCAATTTGTTAGTTTTTGTAAAATAATTAGTTTTTATAAACTAAAATAAATCAATTAATTTTCATTTAACAATCTTCTTTTTTAATTTTATTCAATTTTAACTGATTTTATGATAATTTAATATCGGTTGAACCTTTTAAACCTTACTCCTTTTATTTTATCGACTTAACTCTCAGTCCAATTTTAAAAACATTGAACTTAATTTGTTCTTTTCTTGTTACAGCAAAATTTATTATTATTATAAAATTTTAAAAATATTTTTCATTTAATAGTGATAATAATCACTGAAAACCCACTAATTATTGGCTGATTAGTTTATTTCTTTACACATAATGGAAAAGTTAACATTTGAAGATAATACTTACAAGTACTTTGAAGATCATGAGAATGATGGATCATACAAACAAGTTTCAAGGAATTCAGAATTTGCCAAGAGCTTGCTTTATACACTTCATCAGACACCATGAAACATCTCTTTCATGCAAAATATAGTAAATTTTTATCATGTTCTCTATTCAATTTCAGTAATTTATGATTTTTCTTTTTTATTCAATTTCCTAAAATTTTTATGATTTGGACCCTGCTTGTGCTGACCCTGAACAATGCCAGCACTGAGGTCCACCTGCTTGGGAACATCCCCAAGACCCTTCTTTTTCAGTGGATCAAAGGAATTTCTCTTATCACAGCTCATCACGAGTATGTTTTTTTAATTGTTTTCCATGAATCCATAAGAAAAACCTACTGGTTCAAGTTCCAACTTCTAATTTTAACTATGGTTTAATACTTGAATTTGATAAGTGAATAAAGAATATCATTAAATAAATATTGTCAAATTGCTTCTACCATTGATTAATTTTGCGTACATTAATACATTGAATATATAATTTACGGATTACTGTAAAATCGTAATTATTAACTCAGTCCCAATATTTGATCCAACTCGAACAATGATGGAAGTTTGATGTATGTAATCAAACATTGAGACTGCTTTCATTTACTTGGTCTGTCCCAAATTATCTGGAGATACCATCTCTTGTCATCATTGGAAGCCAAGAGAGGTTTGTCCCACCATAGATGATGATGATGTACCTTAGCAACAAAATTTGGCAGTACCATTGGCTCTCGTGACCAGCTGTTTGAAGATTACAGTAGCTTAACAGACCAAGACATGGTTTTGTTTTTTTTTTTTCTTTTTTGGGACGTACAATAATGCAGCATGCTAGGGTTTCTGAGTAAGAAGATGTCAAACAAGTACCTATCAGTACCCAAAAGAACGCAACCCTTATCTTTCTGTGTGGAAACTGTTGGAAAGTTGAAGATGTTCCATGTCATTTTTAGGCACTTCGAAGCTCAACGAATTTGCAGATGAATCATGGAACTGGAAGCACCTTTGTTCTGCTCCATGTGGTTTCTCGTTTATTCTGATAACTATAGCTACACCAGCCAGTTATTGAATCAAAATTGTTTGCAAACTTCAACTTTGGCCAACTTCTGCTGTGAATTTCGGTTTGAACTTATCAGCAAAAAAAAAAGTTTAAATTCACATAACAAACTCTTCCCAGAAAACAGGAAGGACGATGAATAAATAATTGATGCTTTACCTTTTCCTTCATGTCAAGTCGATGACAAAAGAAAAATAAATAAACAAAGAGACAGTTCACTCTGAAAAGATGTTCTTTGTGATGGAAATTTCAATAAGAAAAAGACAAAATAGATAAAAAGAGGACTCTGCATTTAATGTTATTGCTCGGCAAAAGAATACACACAGTAAACAAATGAAGGCCTATATTTATAGGCTGAACTAAAAACAGAAAAAGCCTAAAAAATTGAGAACGTGTCAAACATATATCACACTTATTTATCACTACTTTGACTAAGTAATAAAATAACAAATTAAAGATTCAAACTTTGAATCACGTGTCAACATTCTAGGCACCACTAGTTGAAATTATGTAAAAAAAAATTGTTTGGACCAATGAACATGGACTTCAGACGGTTCAAAGGGACTTCCAATTACGTGTCTTTTGAGAAATCCTTCATATCCTTTTGCACCTACAGCTAGTCTCGTTTGGACTAAGTGGGAATTATTTCTGGACTTTCAGATAACGGATGCTGTAGTAGTCGCACAGTTTCTTAATGCTACACTGGTACTACTAGAGTTGGATCATCATTCCTATTGGAAGGATGATATAGGAATGATGATAGGTGAGTTTGAATAATATAGAAAAATGGTCATCTGAGTCACTTGTAACTGTGTAAAAAGAGATCAATATCACAGTTGACGAACAAGGGTAAGCGAATGGTTGAGAGAAGGGCTATTAATTTGGAAAGCTTTTATTGTTTCTGCTCCAAAACTACTTCCTATAGTGAATTTTGATGATTTTAGTACTAAAATTTCTTTCCTTGTTCTGAAGTGACTTCGTCAATATTTTTAATGTTGATTGGCTCATTTCTTACCTTGCTAAAGACGTGACAGTCGTGAAACTGAAAAGAGTACCAGATAAAGTAATGCGGTCAATGGAAAAACCTCCATATACAATTCGTGTCCCTAGAAAGTCACCTCCTGAATACTATTTGGAACAAGTTCTACCTATACTATTGAGGAGACGGGTAAATAGTTTGCTTAACTTGTGCTTTCTTACTCCTTTTTGGTTCTATGGGGATCATTTTTTACCATTCATAATATATATTCGATCCCTAACTTTAAAACCAGTGTCACTTTTTCTACAACAAAGTTGTTATGACTGGTACTTTTCTTATCAAGAATTATGAGAAGGAATATCTTCCCCTGTCCATTTTTTCTATCCATATTCAGGTAGATACAGAGAAACATGAGTCTGTTTCCCTGCCTTTCTTTTTTATCCAAACTCTAGAAACAGACACCTTTATTTCCTGATACCAGACTTCTATTCCTCACCTTATATGCTAGGAAACTTCGTATGCAATCTCATCATCTTAACCGAAGATGGTGCCACTGGCAACGTTGACTGAATCCTATCCCCACGTTATGGAATGCTTAGTAGTATGTGAATCATGCTTGAATTGGAATGAAATGCATGTAATGTTGGTGGTGATATGTGTTGGAAATATGTTGATTGAACTTGGAAGTTTTCTATGCTTGCTCTTAGTGAATGAAAACCGTGGGATATAGATTGATTCATGGATTAATTAGGTCTGGATTTGAAGTATAATGACGGTGGATTTATGCTAAAGAAAGATGTTAATTAAGTATGCTTGAATTGAGAAATAACTAGGACTATATGCATAATAATGCAATAGTTTCTGGTTTGATTTTTGATGCATTAAAGGCAATGATTTGTGAGCTATCAATTGAATAATTTTGAACTGGAATTGGAGATGATATTGATGAGGAATTAGAGTATAATTCAGGTCTAATTGAGGCATGAGTAAGTTGTAAGACGTGAGTTAATTGTAGTGGTGTCGCTGAACAGGTTTCATTGAACAGACATTGGTATTTTAGCCATAACTTGATCTGCAGATATCTAAATTAGGTGATTTTAATTGTAGATTAAACTTCATACATATGTCTACAATTTTCGTGGAGGAATATAATTTTAGTTCTGACTCTAAGGGTTTTGAAATTTAGCTTGAAATTGAGTTTTGGATTCTGTCACTGTTTGAGAACAATCTATAGCATTTTAGGTATAACTCTAGGAATAATGAACCAAATTGTATGAACTTTAGTTCATTAGAAACTTAAGACATAGAGGAACATTTTTTTAGAAGAACATATTATCTAGAAGCCTCAATTTCTATGTCATAATGGCCATACAAAACTGACCCGAAACTTGTCATGCGAAAATCTGGAAAAACTAATGAAGGAATTGGATGAAGACTTTTAGATAACCCATCCCATGATTGTGGGAAGCCATACACGATTGTGGAAATGGCATGACAGTAAAGAAAATATTCTTTTGTGTGATTTTTGAACCAATTAAGGATAAGGTACTTAACTATGATGCATTTGGACGTGATTAATGTTTAAAATTAACAAAATTTGATGTTGGAAAAGTTGGTTAAATATGTGATAAGTT
>JAOQMP010000003.1:35192941-35203264 GCA_027563575.1 Erythroxylum pedicellare
AAGTTTGTCTTTTACTCTATAATTAATCATAAATTAGGTATTTTGAATAAATTATATAATAAATAAATAATTTAAAATTAAATAATTATTAAGTCTCTTAAAATTATAACGTCTCTTATATCATAATTTAATAATATGTTGTGAACTCTCTAGTTAACTGGTAACGATTGGACAGACACAGAATTCCATTCTGTCAGCCACAGAGGTTCTTTGAATAGTTGAGTCAGGTTAGAAAATTCGTACCCCGTCCCCCACGAGGCGTCTGAACTCTGAAATTGGATTGGACCGATTTATGTTCCAATTCAGGATTGGATCAGCGTGCACGAAATGTAAGAATTTTCCATTTTTCACTATAGCATAATAATAGTCGATTAATGCTGATGTCATAATTAATATTTAAATTTTTATAAAAATTAAATTAATGAGCTAGAAATTTTAAGATTTTAAAATTAAATTAGTATTAAATTGTTATAAAATTAGTATATAAAAAATATTAAATAAAATTCAAACAATTAAAATGAGATTGAAACATAAAACTATTTTTACTCATAAAAAAATTATAAATAGTTTATAAAAATTATCTAATTAATTATTGAATTAACCAAAATTTATTAATAAAAAATTTAAAATAAACTAAATTAAAAAGTAAAGTACCCAAAATTTGTATAATTGATTTGAATTGATTTTCAATTATTGGTAACAACTTAGCTCTTACATTTGAACTTTCAGATTCCTTCCATCGTTACAATTGACTGTTGTCAGTTTGAACTGTTTCACATCAACCTTGACATGTTTGACAATTACCGACGCCTCTTATATTGACCTTAAGTTCTGTGGCTATTCTTTTTCTCTCAAAGATTATTCCTATAAATCTTCACGATCTTGCACGAGTTTGATAAGCTAATTAATTAGTTCACTGTTGTAGGACCACTCGACAGATTTTCAGGGTAGATATGAATCATACATATTAAAAATACGATTATAATATAATTAGATATTTGGTTTTTTACTTAGAAATATATATATTATATATATGAGAAGTTGATAAAGGACGAGTTCAGGGTACCGGAGGGGATTAAGTTGCATAAGCTATGTTAAATGGATCATGTTGTTATAAATAGATGATTATTTTGTTATAGTAAACTTTAAAAAATATTTTTTATTATTCAATATTTTAAAATTTACTTATAGATGATTGACCTATTTTGTTATAAAAGATCTATCTAAATACAACAACATTCCAATAGAAGTCTCGATAGATACGGGTTAGAGAAAATTCAGAAGTACGTGATTTTATTTCTAATTGATAGAGATACGATTTCTAATAAATTCACATAAAAAAGAATATATACACACACTTGATAACTAAATATCTATTATAAAATATAATCTAAAATAAAACTAAAAAATAGAATAAAAGATAATACTAATAAAACATAAATAAATAAATGCGAAAAAACAAAAATAAAAGTAATAAAATAAATACTATAATAAGTTACAGCACAAGATAAAGAATAAAAATAAAAAATAAAATATGTAAATAAGTACACAACCAAGAAACAAGAAAGAAGATAGGTAAATAAATAAAACAAACAAGTCATTACAAAAAATGTTTAGATTAAGTAAGAAAATGTTTAGGCTAAATAACTGAGAAAAATACTATATATTAAATGTTTAGGTTAAATACAAGACATAAGACTCGAAGAAAAATGTTTAAAAATCCTATGAAAAAAAGAAGAATCTCTTTATATGAGATCTTTTACCCGTATCTTAGTACACTAAAATTTTCTATCAAGGGTTATGTCTTTGATAAGTTACTGTAAAGTTATATCATTCTTGATCACTTCCTTTCAGCTTTTCTTAGGTCTTCTTTTTAATTTTTAATACTTTATGTTATTTTGTTGACATTTGATAATAATTAGTAAACGTCTATCTAACCTTAATTTGATGGTGAGCTTAGGAATATGAGTTTCATTACCAAGTAGTAGTTGGAGGTGGCCATTCAACAGGGTAATATTCTTACGCTCATCACCAAACCACAAACCTCTCACCTAGATGCCTAGATTGGATGGAGTCCACTAGCAATGGGATGGTGTAAGATTAACACTGATGGAGCCGTCAAGATTTCCAGTAGGTTAGTTTTAGCAGGGGGCATGTTAAGGACTGACCACGACGAATGGAATACCGAATTTGCCTGTCGAATTGACAACTGCACACCATTAACGTCAGAACTTTGGGGGCCCCTAAAAGGAATGGAGTTAGCTTGGGTGTTCCGGCAAATGATGAGTTTTATTGAAAGTAGACTATACACAAGTTATCAAACTTCTTGAGGAGGATCACTGCAACTGGACCCATCTCCAACTCAACATGTTACTCGACAGGAATTGGGATATGAAATGTCTACACACCTACCGTGAAGGAAACTCTGTCGCTGATTGGATGATCAATTTTGCATTAAGCCCTCCTTTAGGGTACCATGAATTCCCTAATCCTCCTGTTGGCATTAGTACTATCCTTACATAGGATCGCTCTGGCACCACCTTCTCTAGACGACGTCCATTGTAATTAGCGTTTAAAGGCTTTTTGCCCCTTGATTAAAAAAAAATGAAATGACTTAAAATGGACTTAGGCTTGAAGGTTGACTTTCATACAGCTAAATATTTTTAATTTTATAATTTTTTAAAAGTTATCAAATACTTAATAAAGCCAAGAAACCTTACTTTTTAAAAAAGAAACCTTTATAATCAATAAACCTAAAATGTTTCTTCCATGAAATATAGATTCATATTAAATTCATCCCAATTACCATACATGGTAGAACAAACTCTTAGACAACATTGTATATATTGATAAGACGAATAGTGTTCTTTATCTTATGACTGATTTCTAAGTTTTCTCTCTCTTGAAAGCTTGTTTAATAAATAATGTAATGATAATCGTACAAAAAGACAAGTATATTTTACATTTATCTATTTATAATGAGCTTGGTCAATTTAAAATTTTAAAAGAGAGGCTCTGAGAATTGTTACCTTAAAAGAAAAGAAAAGCACATGTCTCTGTTAGCATATTTAAAATCTAAACTAAAATCGCTCTTTATTTATCTTTGTTCTCTTATGAAAATTTGTTTTATAAACCACTTGTTAGTATATAGGTTGAAAATTAATGGTGCAGCTCCGTTAAGGCTTATCGGTGAAATATTTTACGAGTCTAGGAGTCATAGCGAGAAGAGCCTTTCTCGATTCATGTGGTATAAGAATAAGACGTACTTTGAATTTATGTTATCCTCATGTATTCTCTGACCAAGAATTGCTTGAATGGTATACTGGGATTATTGCTTTTTCTAAATAAAAAAATTTCTAGACTTACAAGTTTATAATTGTCAAAATACTGATAACATATTGTTGTGTGGTTGAGGAAGTAATAGTTTTAAGTATAAAAGAGAATCTGATAATTTATAAAATTTAAGAGGCAAACTTAAAAGACTCAGTGTATTGAAGCCGATGATTAACAAACATCATTGTTTTGTTTGATGCTCTTTTGATTCATCTCTAAGAATAGGATTCCACATTGTTGTGTGGCTGAGGAAGTATGAATTCATTAAGTGCTTGGTACTAATTCATTGCAGTACTTCCTCAAGCACTCTGTGCTTCTAAGAATGCATTGAACTCCTCTCTGGCCTTTCTCAGGCGAGGAGTGATGCAAGAAGCAGGCGAGGCAGGGTAGGAGGTGGGAGATGATGTCGAGAACCGAACATGGCGTGAAGATTCGTGGGACTTTCTGGGCATTGCTTTTGTTGTACTGATATTCTTCAGAACGTTTTTATGGTCCTTGTCGAAGAGGAATGCAGCAGCAACTGGTGAAGTAGCTTCGTTCACGCCAGTTCGTATCAACTCCAGTGGTAAATCGAAGTAGCGATTCATGGAGTCATCTTCGTGGTCGTCCATTATAGCTGATGAAGCCCACGAACCACATTCGAATTTTTCCAGAGAGACCGTCCTCGAGATCACGTTTCCAGGTTCTGATTCTGGTTCTTCCTTCTTGGGTCTCATCGCTTTTGCCTTGCCAAAGCCTGGAAGATACAAGCATAGAGCTCCACATTTGAATTCTTGGTCGTTGTTAAACATTTTCTTGCTGGTTTTTGTGTAGTAGTCTTCTTTGGTCGCTTGAGTTTTAACATTGTTCGGATTGTACTTGGTGTTACATTCCAGAGCATTTGGTTTGTTCAACCAGATGTCAAGCTCATCAACTGGTGCGCATGATCTTCCTTCAGCACAGGACTTGCTTCTTTGCAAGTGAATCTCTTGTTGCGGGGAAAGATAAGAGTTTGCTGCAGATTGTTGATATGTCAGATCCTCAATTCTTGGAGATGATTGGTTCTCATTCTTCCGTTTCTTCTTCAACAACTTGAACGCGAATCGAGGGGACGAAGAAGCTGAGCTTGGAAGGCTGCAACTTATCAGCTGAGGTTTCACTGGTGGGAGATCTGGTGGCAGCTCAGGAACTGGCACAATAGGTAGAAGCTTCAAGTCGAACTCATCCTCTCTTGACGATGATTCTCTCAACGACATTGGATCCACCAAAATCTGCTTCTCCTTTTGTGGGCTATCCTCCTTGATAAGTGCTGTATATTCTTCTTCAGCCAATGATTTCAATTCCAAGTCTTGGTATACATCAACTATTTCCTGGTTATTTGGGCCAGGCAGGAAGATACCTGAAGCTTGAATGACCATGGTGGTGTGATACACAAAAATGTGTGCATGAATCGTGACTTAACAACCACTTATACGAGGGAGAAGAGGCCTATCTGGAGCTAGGAAGTGGGAACCATGTCCTAAGTTTACTTTGAGGTGACTCCCATGTCTCAGATGGTGATGGTCTCCATGTCTAAATACTGAATTTGTAATACAATTGAGAGAGTTGACTTTCAGAAAACGTGATGAAACAACAACTAAGTGAACAAATTGATACAACTGCAAAGTTTGATCATTGGAAATAAAGCATTAAAAAAGGTGTGAACTCAATTTTGAGAATATTTCTAGATACTCATGTGCCATTAAGAGTATTATTTATGATCATGGCAATAAACACCTTACTTCCAAGTTAGGTTAGCCTTGCATATGTGTAAATTACACAATTTATAGTTTTGTTTGATCTATGAGACAAATTAAATCTGGCACACATTTTATGAATATTATAAGTAGACTAATAAAATGTAACTGACATATTAATCCAACTCAACTTTTAAATACAATTCAAACTAATTAAACTCGAGTTAAATTAATAATTTAAAAATTATAATAAATTATTAGTTTAAATTATGTTTAATTAATTCGGTTCGAATTTAATAATTGAGTTATATTACTATATAGACAACATTTGATTATTAATGTATGATATTCATTTCACGTGTGTTTTATTATTATAATTTAACTGAAGTATAACAGAACAAGTATTTTTAAAATTTGAAAATTTTACGGAATTTTTTTAATTTCTTAAAGTATAAAAGAGGTATATCTCTTTTACCCTTAAAAATATACAACCAAGGAAGGCTATGTTAAGATTTGTGCTTCTTTTGATAAGAAATTGGAAATTAAAGTGGGGAAAATTAATTTAAAATAATATGTTTTCCTTTTTACCTAAGAGTTCTAGCATTTTAACCACAGAAATAAACGTAAATATGCAAGCATTGCTCATAAATAGAGATAAAGAGGCAAAATTTTCACTATACAAAAGCCAGGGAGAGCAAATGGAAAAGACCATTTCAATTTCTCCAACGCATTCAATGTAAGATTTTTCCGTACCTTCCTATTGTTCCTATTGTTAAGATTATGGTCCAATTAATGCATTAACCCTTCATCACTCACACGTTATCACCCGTGCTTCTGACCTTCCTCCTCTGTGATGGGTAGAGATAATGAAACGGTTTAAAAGCTTGTTTGGGTCCCTATACTCATATAGCATAAGCAGTACACCATTGATTGTATTAAAGGGAGAGGCTAGAAGATTCAAACACAGAGATGTTGAGGATCATCGGTGAAGCAATGGCTGGAGGTATTTTATTTCAATTGTGCTTCCGTTGCTATATATGCATGATTAATATGCATGTGTCTCACATAAATGTCGTTGTATGAGATGCATGACGTGTTTGTTATACATGTCTCATTTGGTATCAGAGCTTCAGTGATGTCTCTGCCTTGCTTATGAACCGTGGAAAAATTGTCTTTCTTATATTCTGTTCTTGTTGTGTTTTGTCCGTAAGAGATGGGCTTGAGGTTGTTGAATATTTCGACATTTTTTGTACATGATGGACATAAGAGTCGTGTTTTGATACTCCATGGAGCACCAAATCGTGATTGGACTGTGGAGAGAGGAGGGACGACGATGATGGCTTCAGACGTTGCCCTCCATGCAGCGTCACGTATTCAGTTTTTCGACGTCCTGTGCACGTCGCCCAGTCGTCGTCGTCCCATCAACGACCCTCATGCATCCTCTGGCATCTCTTGTTTGTCTAGTGCATTGGGGCTCTCTCGGGTTACAGCTAGGTCACACCCGACCCGGCTAGAGGTTAAAGACAATTTGCAATTTTTTTTGAAAATTTTATTAATATTAATTATGTTAATATTAGTAATTAATTGGGTTAATCAAGACCTAACCCATTTTGTTGTGATTTATAATTATAAAAATCATTTTGGTATTAATATTTTATGAAAATATTATTTTTAATTATATATGTCTTATATTGGAATTAAATTTTGACATACTAGTAATAATTGTTTAATTATTTGCACAAATTACTTGTGATTAATTGAAAATTGTGTGTATAAATTTATGATCATTATACATGCAAAATTAGATTTAATAATTTGTGCATTATTTTTTGATTTATTTGCATTATTTATTAATTGATGCAAATCTTTAGGCTTTATTTAAGCTTAAGATGATGTGAGTGATCAATATGATTTTAAGTAATTGGGATGATTTTAAGTAATTGGGAGTAGCCACATCATCTCAAATTAATTACCATTATATATTTAGTTTTAAGATCATATTAAATCATTAATTGTAATTAATCGTACGTGATATGATAAAATCTACCCACAAGAATTTTGTTATATTTGTATGATTAATTAACATGAAATATCAGATTATATTTCTTAATCTACCCACAGGAATTAAGAAAAGGAACATAATTCAACAGTTTTGTCATAAAGTTTTGGATGAATCTAATTGAGTAGAACTTTAACCCACAGGCAAGTCTTATGTCATTAGATTAATCTGTTAAATGCATGATTTACATTGGTAAACCATGAATTATTATTGGTCTCGAATTATATATAACAAGCATACATTTTTTTTCTTAATTTGCAGTTACTCAGACTGTGAATAATTCTGATATTAAATGTGATATTTCCGAATTGAGAGGTGACAACTATAAGGTATAGAAGGAGAGAATTTTGCTTCATTTGGGCTGGATGGATATAGACTATGCTATTAGGAAGGACAAATCACCAAGTTCGATTGAGACCAGCACTCTAGACGCTGTTGCTCTTTATGAAAAATGAGAGAGATCTAATCGCCTCTCCATGATGTTCATAAAGACCAAGACATCTGCTGGTATTTGTAGTTTTGTCAAACAACATAGTAATGTCAGATATCTATTGAAGGCCATTGATGAGCAATTCGTTACATCTGATAAGGCCCTTGCCAGCACTTTGATTATTCAGTTGTCATCTTTGAGGCTCATTTGAATAAAGGGCGTACGTGATCATATCATGCATATGAGGGACATAGCGGGCTCAATTGAAAGTGTTTGAGGTTATTATATCAGAATCTTTCCTGATGCATTACATTCTGTGCACTCTACTCCAATAATACGTCCTTTCAAATCTCTTATATCACACATAAGGACAAGTGGTCGATCAATGAACTGTTGACCATATGTGTGCAAAAGAGGAAAGGTTGTTGATGGAAGAGGGTGAAAGGGGTCAATATGACCGTTTTGGGAAAGAAGAGACAGGATGATGTCAAAAACAAGGTAAAAGGCAAAACGTCTCCTCAGTTTGATATAAAGAAACCGTCTAAGTGTTTCTTCTGCAAGAAGAAGGGACACATGAAGAAAGATTACGCTAAATTTAAGAACTGGCTCGAGAAGAAAGGTATTCAAATTTCATTTGATTGTTATGAATTTAATATGGTTAATGATAATCATAACACATGGTGATTCTGGTTCTACAATCCATATTTCAAATACCTTGTAAGGTATGCAAAACCTAAGAAAGCCAGTGAGAAGTAAACAATTTATCTATTCAGGAAGCAAGATGAGTTCACATGTGAGCCATTGACACTTGTAGTTTGGTTTTGAGCAGTGACTTTATTTTGTGTTTGGAAAAGACCTTTTATGTTCCAAATTTCTCTAGAAATTTGATTTTTGTATCAAGACTTGTATCTTTTGGTTTTTCCTTTAACTTTTCATATTCTAGTTTCAGTTTATGTAATGGATCTAAAGTTATTGGTTATGGTACATTATCTGATAGTCTTTATTATATTCAATTACAAAATGATGATGCCTATAATTTAATGCATAATGATGATGCCTATAATTCAATGCATGTCACTGTTGGATTGAAACGATGTGTTGTGAATAAAGAATCCTCTATGTTATGGCATCATAGATTAGGACATATCTCTATGGAGAGAATTAAGAGATTAGTAAATGAATGACACTTAATACTTTAGATTTTGCTGACTTTGAGACTTGCATGGGTTGCATTAAGGGTAAGCAAACTAATAAGTTTAAAGGGGGTTCCAAGAGGAGTACAAACTTGTTAGAAATCATACATACAGATATTTGTTGTCCAGATATGTACGCAAATAGTTCGAAATACTTTATCACCTTTATAGACGATTATTCGCAATATATGTATCTCTACTTAGTTCATTCTAAGGACGAAAACTTTGGATGCCTTTAAAATGTTTAAGGCTGAAGTGGAGAATCAATATGAAAAATTGATTAAAATTGTGAGGTCAGATAGAGGTGGAGAGTACTATGGTAGATACACTGAGAGTGGACAAACACCTGCTTCTTTTGCGAAGTTTCTTCAAAAATATACGATTGTTGCCCAGTACACCATGCCTGGTTTTCCGGATCAGAATAGTGTGGCAGAAAGAAGAAACCGAACCTTAATGGACATGGTAAGAAGTATGGATAGTAACACAAAACTTCCTCAATTCCTATGGAATGAAGCTCTAAAGATGGTTGTGTATATATTACACTGGGTTCCAACCAAGGCTATCTCAAAGACACTTTTGAGTTATTTAAGGGTTGGAGACCGAGTCTGAGATATATATACGTTTAGGGATGCTCGTCTGAAGTGAGAATTTACAACCCACAGGAGAAAAAGCTAGACCCAAGGACCATTAGTGGGTATTTCATTAGAGATGTTAAAAGGTCTAAGAGGTATAGATTCTATTGTCCATCTCACAGTACTAGAATTGTGGAACTAAGAAATGCAAAGTTTCTTGAGAATGATTTGATCAGTGTGAGTGGTCATTTTTAAGACAGTTTTTGAAAAGGGCCATTATAAAGCTCAACCCTCTGGTTCAAGTGATAGGTTGATTGTCATTCACACCCCTCAAGTTGAAACGAGTGTTAGACAACCAGTTACTGAAGTTCCACAAGTTGTCAATACCAATCTAGTAGATCAAGCAGTAAATGAGGAACAACTAAAAATTGTTAAGCAACTAGTTGAACAACAGGTTGAGTAACAAGTTCTTCGTGCGGATGATGATACAACATTGAGGAAATATATTAAGGTTACAAGAGTCAGATTACAACATTGGAGTCGAAAATGATCTTGAAACATTTTCACAGGCCAAGAGTTCTAAGGAATCGAACTTGTGGTATAATGCTATGAAGGATGAGATGAATTCTATAGCATCTAATTAAGTTTGAGATATCATTAAGTTGCCAAATGGTGTGAAAACCATTAGATGTAAGTGGGTATTTATGACAAAGAAAGACTCACGTGACAACATTAAGAGATATAAAGCAAGACATATTGCTAAAGGGTTCACTCAGAGGGAAGGAATTGATTACACGGAGACTTTTTCTCCTGTATCTAAGAAAGATTTTCTTCGTGTAATCATGCCATTAGTAGCTCATTTTGATCTTGAGTCACATCAAATGGATGTGAAAATGCCGTTCCTTAATGGTGAATTAGAGGAAGAGGTTTACATGAAATAACCTGAAGGATTCTCCTTTAGTGATGGTGAGCATTTAGTCTGTAAGCTTAATAAATCCATATATGGATTAAAGCAAGCCTC
>JAOQMP010000003.1:35218233-35236428 GCA_027563575.1 Erythroxylum pedicellare
TATTTGATAGTTGAGCATCAAAGAATATGAATTTAATATGATAGTTTGATCAAACTTTAAAGATTAAAGTATTGAATCATTAAATGTTGTGTTTATTATTTATTATAATTAAATATAGTCTTTATCGATTTTGTTTTAGCTCAATTTGACCCAAGACATAACAGTGTCAAAAGAGGAATATGAAAACAAATAATAATGACTCACATGTATCAACTATAAATAATTATCACTCAAATAAATAAATTTTTAGATAAAATATAAATTTTTAAAATATATTATTAATGCATAATTATTTCTTTGAATTTGTCAAATATTGCATTATCTATTACTACTGTTATTATTCATAAGGTTTAAATATGAAAATTTATCACTATTGATTTATTTTAATTTTTATTTAGAACATAATAGTAAGGTTAAAAGTTAACATTTTCTGAAGTAATTACTTTTTAAATATCAATTCTCAATTTTTCAAGTGAAAAATTACTTTAATAATTGTTTTTAACTTTTATCAAAGAGAAAAAATATAAACTTAATAGCAAATATATTGAGTCCTGTCTGTTGCCAAAGCTTTTTATTGCATATCATCATCTTCTACTAGGTTATCCGACTTAGATTAACAAGAGACACTAGTTACTATGAAGACACATCACACACTATAATCTCCATTTGGTGCTCGTTGGATGTTTTTATTATAGGAAGCATAACATTTTCAATATATCCAAGAATCAAGCTAAGCTTAATAAGTCAAAGTTAAAAAATATGAAGTAACATGATATTATTAAAAAAATTAATTTCTAAAAAAACTTAAACTTTACATACTTTCATAATTATAATCTAAAATTTAAAAAATGATAATATAATATTCGATGTTTCAATTTTTTACAAAAATAATTTAATGTTAGTTTCTCTGTTAATAATACTAAGGTGACAAATCACATCAACTATGTTATGACGCACTTAGGAAGCATGTATCATGTGAAATCTACATCAAGTCTTAATAAAATTAAATTAAATTAAAAAATAAGAAAAATAAATAAACAATTAGAAAAACTCAAGTCCCTCTTCACCATCTACTCTTTATGTGTGCACCACTTCACTTAAATAAAAACTTCCCCTTTAATGGTGTATTTCTCCCCCGAGCACCACTCGTTAGAGGTGTAGCACCCATCGTCTTAGTTTTCTTTGATGACCGCTCACGAGCCGTCCTCATCCCACAAGAGTTGAGACTTTTGTGGTCATAAATTAAAATATTATTTTATTATTACTTTTTAAACTTCGAATTATAGTTATAAAATAACGTAAAGTTGACAATTTTTTAATAAATAAAAAAACTCAGTTTAATTTCATTAAATTTAATTTAAATTTTGAAAATAGTATTTAAATTTTTTTAAAATATATATATATATATAATGGGATTGATCAAGCTTCATACTGCCTAAGTTCGATCAAGCTCGCACTCGAGCTTGGACCTTCGAGTCGGATATAGTTTCGAACGAAACCAAAAACAGAATTTTGAGCCCTCTCTCATTTTTAGAAGGACTAGCCTTGTCTTCACTTCTGCATCATTGTTCCTCCAACATTTTTCACGCTAATTAAACAAGGAATCAATACCATGCTTTGAATGGATTCCATATTTGTACCAAATCTGCAAGTACTACATAACCTTTAAAAAGTCGAGTCAATGGAATAAGTTCGTATATTTGCTGTGCCACAACTAAGTAAGTTAGAAAACACAACTTTTGTCAAAGATAGGCAATTCCCAGGTTCTTGTTTCCTGAAAAAGAGAAAAAAAAGGTTAAGAAAGCTTCAAAAAGATGAGAGAGCTTCATATAAATCATATGTAATGCATATCAATGATTCTGACAAAAGAGTTCGTCCTACTAAACCCTTATCTTCATTTCTGGCCAGCCACATACTCATAAAGAAGCATTTGACGGGTTGGAATCAAACCCATGTGTGTTCGTCATGTACTGCAGGTGCTACTTTTTTCTTTTATTGCATTGCAATGTCAAGTCCTTGTATGTTTAAAGCTCTGATATTTAGGATGCAGTCATCAGTTGTCCACAAGTCCTTCATTGTATTGACAAGTACTCTAAAGCTATACATGTCGAGTTATGAGGCATGAGCTCTCCTGTGCATGTTGTTGTACTAAGATTCCACAAGTTTATTTGCTACGGTTTGAAGTTTGAACAATCAAGCTTTTAGTTTGGAGCTGAACAATCCCTTTTGAGAATTTGTTTTGCTTAATTAGGGTAAACATTATAATAAATTTTATACTCAAATATATTTAGTTAGTTATTCTTTTTAACGAGAGAATTCGTAAATATTATTTTAAGAATATGCGTTAAATAAAATTTTAAGTACATAATTTATAAAATTAAGTAATTTGAATTTACTCAAAAAAATAAAAAATTCAAGATCAAATCAATTCAATCCAAATCATTAAAAATTATTAATCAAATTTAATAATTTTATTTTAATAAAATTTATATATATTAAAAAGAGGAGAATCTTACGAGCAATTATATAAATAATAATTAATTTGTATAATTTTGTTGGCTGCTTCTACTTTTATTTGGAGTTGAACAATCCCTTTTGAGACTTTGTTTTGCTTAATTAAGATAGGCACTATGATAAATTTTCTACTCAAATATGCGTAGATGGTATATAATTTTTCTTTGGGTTAATTACAAAAAAAAAAACCTTAAATTTTCGTCAATTTTTCAATTGTAGCCTTAACTTTAAAAAGTAGCAATAAAATGTTCAATCTTTCAATTTTTTTAATTTTAGCCCAAACTTTAAAAAGTAGCAATAAAATACTCAAACTTTTAATTTTCTTTAATTCTAGCTTGATGTTATCTGTTGTTCTCCTTATACCCTCAATCATTTGTTTTTATTTATTCTTCTGACGCTTAAAACTACTCTCGCATTACAGCATACTGCACCAGTATGCTTTTTGTTTTTAGTTTGTTCTTCTAATACCTTTAGTGTGAGGGTATTGGGATTGCGTAATCTGAAAATTGAAGGGTAAAAATGTCAAGTCAACAAAATAAAAATGAAAAGAAAAACTGAAATCAAAGCGTAAGATTGTCGAGGCTGCATAATCTGATTTAGGTCATTTTTAAACAACGATGTCATTTTAATTATGTGATTAAACGACGTCATTTTATTAATCTTCATTTGTTTTGTTAATTTTGGCTAACGTATTAATAGTTAAGATTTCTGAAACACAAGGCAAGACACGTTAGTAAACTTAACGGAAACACTAATGTCGAGCTAAAATTAAAAAAAATTAAAATTTTGAGTATTTTTTGTTAATTTTTTATGTTCGGGCTATAATTGAAAATTTTTAAAATTTGCTACTTTTTTACGTTCAAATTATAATTGAAATTTTAGCAAAAGTTTAAGCTTTGTTTTTATAATTAAACATTTTTTTAATGAGAGAATTCGTATTTACTATTTTATGAATGTGCATTACATAAACTTTTAAAGTGTATATAGTATCTTATAAGTTAGGTAATTCAAAAAAAACCCATTCAAAATCAAGCAAATTTGACCCAAATAATTAATAGTTTACTTTAATAAAATGTATATGCTAAAGAGAGGAGAATCTTACAAGTTACAATGCAAATAGCAAATACTTATCATGATAACTTTATTATCCAAAAAGTGCAAGTTTTCTTTAGTTGCAATATTGTATTTTTATTGGCAGCTTGTGCTTTCAATAAAAAATTATATATATATATATATATATATAACAATCATCAAAGTTGCCTAGATTTGTCTACTTGGATCATTTAATATATATATAAAGATGAAGAATTAAATATTTTAGAGTCATCAATCGTATACATGAAAGTCAGTACGAAAAAGGAGCTTAAAAGGACATATGTTTCTACGTTGTTCATTTGTTTAGTTGACTATGCAAATAATACTTTAGAGATAAACACCAAATCCCAATGATATTTATCTCTTTACTGTCAAGAGGAAGGACTTGTTAGTCTGATTCATCCACTTGGTACCACGTAATGATGAAACTAGGGTTTATCCACCTATTGCTTTCCAACTTATCTCTTTCACTTTGTGTTTTTAGGTTTTAAATCCCTTTTTCTTTTTCTTTTTTTTTTGGCCAACTTGTGTTTTCTAGCGTGTGAGCCCTACCACTTGCACTAATATTATCTCTGAAAGCTATGTGTAGTAAAAGTAGCCTATCAAGCAAATTGATTTTACCCCAAAAGGATATTAGCATGGGGGACAAGATAATCAGCCTCCAACATTAATTAGATTGTGCAACATTAGGTCTATGAACTCTATATGTTTCACAAGAAATGCTAGGAAAAGGAAATTTAATGTGTCCTCTAATGGATATAAAAGCTTTAAATTACTACAATTTAGTTAGAAATTCAATCCTACATAGGTAAATTCAATCTATATGAAAATTCAGATAGAACAATCATTACATGGATGAATTCAATTTACATGTTTCACAAGAAATGCTAAGGAAAAACAATTTAATATGCCATCTAATTGATATAAAAATTTTAGGAAAGGCAATTTAATGTGTTATCTAATAGATATTACCAAAATTAAGTTAGAAATTCAATCTTATGCAGATAATTCTTAAAAGATTTGATCACATCACGATTTTTTTAAAAGTGCTTATTTCATTTACACAATAGAAAAGTCGAAACCAAAAGGGAGGCTTACTCAATGCTTAAGGATTTTGGATGTGGACTCCTTTTTTTTTTTAAGGATCATATGATCTCTTTGGCTAAGGATATATATGAGACAAAGAGGATAGATCAGATTCCCTCTCCACTTTGTATGAAAAGGACTTTGAGATTGGTAGTCATTATAACATTTTTCAAGGATGATGTGTTTTGTAGCTGTGAGTTCCATCCCTCTCTTTCGGTAGGTCATGAAGTGGACAGGATTTGAGCATGAAATCGTTATTTTCGATTTCCCAATTCCCTTATTAGCTATTATGATTTGAATTGGTTTAATTGATTTAATTTTAAAAACTTTGAATTGATTATTTTTTATTTTAACTACTGTTATTTTAAAAATTAACTAATTTTTATAAATTAATCTATTTTTAAAATTATAATATATCAATTAATATTCATTTAACAGTCCTCTTCTTTAACTAAATTTTTATTGTTTTTGTTGATATGGATAGTCTTTTTCTTCAATTAAATATTAAAATTTTCAATTTTTTAATTATATATACTAATTGATTCTTTAGACTTTATATATCTTATTTTATATATCTTATTTTATCAGTTTAATTATTGATCTAATTTTTAAAAAATAAATAATGACTTTTTTCTAGATAAAATAAAAATTATTTATCACATTTTGAAACTCTTTTACAAGAAAGTAAGGAAACAATATATTAATTTATCCTTAAAAATTTTATAAAAATTTACATAAAATTTTAGCATTTCAATGTTTATAGATTAACTTTGAATGATAACACATGTTCACAAAATAACTCTAATTTATGCAACATTTAATAATGGACACCCTCAAGTTTTACCGCAATATAAAATATTTTTCGATATTACCTTATCAATTATGATATCTTTATTAAATTTTAATTAAATAAGAGTTATTTTATGGGAAAATTAATTTATAAATGTTAAAATATTCTTAAATAATTTAATTTTTATTATAAAAACTTCAATACAAACATTTAAAATCGATACTTTTATTATTAAATCCACAGAACGTACAAACTTTTAAAATATCACCAGCAGCCGCTAGCCCACAGGAAAATCCCTTCATGCAGCCTAGTTTTCGAATAGATTTGAACAAGATTCTCAAAACACTCCCCATATATATCTTCCCTTGATATTTGGTGTGAAATGACAAATCTCCACTACTGCATAAGTTGACACGTTCAGGACTGCGATGTGACCAGTCTTGCGCATAAGCAAATAATCACTCACCACAAATTAAAAGATTAATTGATGAACCATACCATTATGAGTAGGTACTGTGAGGGCTTTTAATGCCTAAGTACGTACACCAAGCCAGTTGTTATAGTCAAGCAATGTGATTTGTGGCCTTCAATGAATGATTATTAATAAGATATTTAGGCCGCCTTCAAGAGCATGCTCTAATTAGTGGAGCAAATCTTGCACTCAACTTTCTTTCATAACAAGTTGAGCTATTCGTGCGGGCATTAGTGGAGCAAATCTAGAGTTGGTAAGCGCGGTCTACTTAGTGCTAACGGCAATTACCTATTTAAGTACCATTTGAAGTTTCCTGATTCCTTATTGTTTTCCTGTTTAATAGAGCTTTCAGCTGCCTAATCAAAAGTTAAATCCTAAACATTGTCAAATGCCAAAAATTCATGCTTTACATTATTTCCTTTCCATATTATGCAAAAAGTACACTAAGTTTTGGTACCTTGCTAGCTCTCTCTCTCTTCCTGTTGTTGATATTAATGAAACCACTAATTATGATTAAGATCAATAACTCTCTATGGTCATGCATGCACTATCACACTTAGAAATTACACGAGAGCTTTAAATATGTAACTCCAATTTACCCTCTCATCCATAATTTTCTAAACAGTGATTTTTTGTGGTTCTCTCTATTAAAAAATAAAATTTTACTTTAAAATATGGGTTAATTATAAAAATTCTATATTTAACTTAATATTATAATAATAGTTTTTATTTTTATTCTGCAATTATTAATACTCACTAATCACCTGCAGTTTGGCGATGAAAGTGAAATTAAAACTAATCACCAAAACTATCTCTTAATCATACAATAACTATTCATATATTTATTATCACAGCAAGACGCTAACGACATTGATTAACATTAGAAAAGGAAAAAAGACGATTGATGCTACACATGAACCATCCCCATCCCATGATTTTGATTCTCCTTTTCTTTCTCACCATCAATTCCTCTACTTTCTTTCATCTTCACATACATGCCATAAACATAAGAACAAAAACCCCACACGCTTAGCACGGTGGACACCGCCTTAACGCCGCCAAACGAGTCGCCGTACACTAAAACACCTCCGATCACATTCATGGTCAAAAGGGCAGTCATGCAAATCCCTCCGGTGAGTGAAGACGTCAGGAAAACCATTCCCGCGGTGCCCATGAAGCATAGCTGCCACGCAGCAACGTTGCCGATCACTGTAACCCAATACACCGTCGGTCCTTTATCGAAAACTTCAAGACTCTCTCTTCTCATCTCTGAAAAGCCGCCGTCAAATGTCATTCCAATACTGGCTAGTGCAGTGGCCGCAATTTCCATCACCAACTGCATTTCCATTACCATCGAGAAGCAATAAACTTTCCTGTAAATCTTCTCCATAACAGGTAAATATAGTGCAAACAACAGGCCAGCTCCTAATGTGGAAAAGAAACCAATGAAGTACTTGGCACGAGTTAAGCCATCAGGCCTATCGTGCTTTGAACCTAAGGCCAAAAGGACTAAACTTATAGTTAACAGGATCACACAGTTCAGATTCTGAAACGTGATCTTCTGGTTCACGATGAGAACGGATAGGATAAGATTGAACACGAGTTGAGATGATAAAATTAGAGACGAGGTTGACACTGGAAGATATGAATTCCCCCAGGAGATAAGCAGATTGCTGATGCCTATCATGAGGCCAATCAAAGTTGATAAGACCAATATTCTAGGAGTGAAGCCATTAAAGGGTGGTCTATCGGTGTTTTTCAGGAGATGATAAGGTAAATAAACAGGCAAGACAAGGAGAGGAAAACCAGCAGATTGGACCCATGTGGAGACCCATCTACTTGAACCTTTGTGAATGAAATAGAACTTCAAGAGCAGACTTGATGAGACCGAACCCACAAAGAGACATGCATAGTTGATCACCAGAAGAAACATGTACCCTTTGCTTGTCTTGGACTTCTGGTCCTGCTCTTCTGAAATTTGAGTGCTTGCAACAATCACAGAACCTGTCAGCGATGAGTCCCGTGGGTCTTGAGTGGTTTCATTGTTGTGGTTGATGGATTGGAGATGGGTTTTGGGAGAAGAATCTGAAGGTGGGAGTTGATGAACTGAAACGTCCATTGAAGAAGAGTTGAAACTCATGAGACTTCAAAGACTTCCCTCTCTCTTATCTGCCCTTGTGTTGTGACTTGTGAGCCTATCTATCAAGTAGATTTTCACAACTTCCGATGTTTTTGGTCTGTGCAAAGTCATGGGGTCTACACAACTAAAAAGCCTCTAGGCTTAGTTCCTTGGAACCCTCCTAAAACATCTGGGCAATTAAAAATTAAAAAATAAAGCCTTTAGGCTTCTTACGGGCATCCAATGATCATCACAGAACTATCACAACGCAATGAAGGTCGTTCCCACCGTTGGATTTAATGCTTATGTTTCATGCCAACCGTTCACAGGCTTCCACCATGGCAACGCCTCTTAACCCATCATCCATTAGTCACACCATTGACAAATTATAGACTGCAGAGTAGAAAGGCCATGCAAAACGACGTGGTTTGACTACATTCGTTTCCATTTTAGAGCACTTCTTCTCTGTTAGTTTCAAAACGTAATCCACTCAATTTGGAATAGTTTTAGTTTGGGAGTTACTTTCTGTTGCAATCTGTGGGATCACATGCATACGACACTATAATCTTTGATGAAATTGAGTCGATTTCTATATATCAATAAACTATTCGCTAAGCATGCCTTTATCTAAAATAATAATATTAAATTTATCTTGTATCGAATAGTCACTTATCTAATTCCAATTTTAGTTATCACTTATCTAATTCCAATTTAAAATTTAATAGAGTCATCATCTATCTAATTTAAATATAAATAAAAAGTCAAAACATAAAATTTTGTTTTCAAGGTCAATTTGTAAAACAACAAAAAGTATTGAAATTTCTATTTTAATTGTCTAAGTAATTACCTAAGTTTGAAATGAATTTTGTAAATTTGGAGATTCTATTAAAAAAATGAGGTTTAAATCCATCAAAACATACCATATAACTAAAATAAAAATATATAATTAAATTACAAAGAGTTTGTGATTTTATTTAGAATTTAAAATAAAATTTTTAAACATGTGAATGGAATAAATATTTAAGAAGTTTTTGATTTTTTATTTAAGATTTTTCAACTTTAATTGAACTTATTTCATCTTTATTTTACAATAAGGTTGTCTCCCTTTTCACCCATAATTTTCTCGTTTACTTGAATTAAAAATAAAAATAAAGTATTCTTAATAATTAATTTTAAAAAGTGAATTCAAACATTAAGATGTTCATATCAGAAGTTTTAAGTTTAATTTAGTTTGAGTTTATTTAAATTGAATTTTAAATAAGTTCTTCTTATGCAATATTATAAAAATAGTGTAGGGCCTAATAAAAAATCAAATTATTATATACTGGTCACAAAATTGAGCTAAATCTATAAATTATTTTTTGAGCTTTATTTGTTGATCTTCTTCTAAGATTTCATATCTTTATCTTTGTTAAATTGACTTCCTTACAAATAATGTAACTTTGCCTTCTCAACCCACCTCTTGACCTAAAGATGTAGAATACAGTCCAAAACTTGAAAGTCAAGGTTATAGACTGCAATTCAAAACTTGGAAGTCAATTTCCTTATAAAAGTTGAGGCAGCTTGAAAATACTTGCAAGTTTATACAAGAGGTGTGATTCTAGTTCAGTTTTATCTTGACAAATTCGGCTTAATGTCAACTAATTAAGATTAATTTGGCTAGATGATAGATTAGCTTCAAATTTAAAGGATTAGTTTAATATTCGAATTGGAGAATTTGAAAAGCCTAACAGTTTAATTAAAACGACCTTATTTTGAGCGATTTACTTGATCTCAAATTGCACAACACGAGTTTGCCTAAACTTCGGGATAATATTGAATTACATGCTTCTATTGTCATATCGGACCTAGTCATGCCTAAGTCTCTTTCTTAACTAAGACATTCATGTTCAAAATCCAAAGCAAGACCAAAATTTCACTTTTTTTCAATGGCCCAAAGAGTAATTACAAGACTTATTGATATATTGCATATTGCAAGTCCTGATTTGGTTTTTATTAAAAACAAGAAACAAAGTTTTCCAATTAAAAAAGAATTCTTTCATGGTAATCTTATCATCTTGCAATAAATGCCAATACTAAAAAGACAGAAGAAATGATAAAGTCAACTTAACCAATGCATAAAGTTTTATACTTTGCAAGAGTTTGAAAATGTTCATTGTTGTACACAATATAACTAAATGAACCAAAAAGGAGAATGGGTATAAAAATATGTGTTACCAAGTCAAAAACATTTTATAAATGATCCAAATTTGACTTGCCAATAGTCTTCAATCTCTATTTACCAAAAAAGGTAAGTCTTTAACAAGTCAGAAACATATTTTAATCTTTGTTGGGTACATGAACATGCAAAATTTTAAAAATCAATATCTCTAGAGGATTCACCTAAGCCATATTTTTATGTTTTTAAAAAAATGTAATACTTAGAGTAAGAATACTTATATTTATTTCCAAGGTTTGAGTGTGTGAAAACATGCATACATAATTTTCTATTGGAGTCCCACTTGACAATCTTTTAAAGAAACTTGTCATCTAAAAGCACTTGATGCAAGTAGTTCTGTGTCTGAACAAAGCTGATGGATGGCCCATTGGCTTAAACTTTAGTGTTCTCAACAACGAAAGTTCTTTGCACATTCCCAATGGATCTGAACGCCTCTCCATCTCTGTCTGTTTGGTCAGTGAAAGTGAAAGTTTCCCATTTTAGGGTTTAGTTCAATGATACAGTTGTTTTGAGGTTGAGGTATAGGACCCATGATCATTTTTATTCAAGTTTGTCTCTTTTCTTTTCATAATTCACTCTCGTTATGCTGTGATTCCGGAAAATCTTATGTGTCTGTGTGTTCTGTTCTTATTCTTTCTGGTGCAGGACTGGGCTTTCAAGGTTGGACTTTTTTAAGTGCAGTATTTGCTGTTTTCCTGCATCGTTTACCGCAAATATGGGTGATTCTGATCAAGGGAAGCAAGATCACAGGTAATTTTCATCTGGGTATTTCCTTTTTTGTTTGGTTTTGGGGTACTGAAGTGGGTTGTAAATGATTTTACTCGTTTTGGCTTTAATGGAGTTTACAACTCGATTCTTAGACGGAAAAAATGCGGAGTTTGTTGGGATTTACCTAATTTTCCGTTTCTTTGGATACAGAGATCTCCAGATATATAATTTAGTGTGAATTTACAATTCTATTGTTCAAGTCTAGTGTTGATTCTCTGTAGAAGTGGATTGCTGACATGAGTTGTGACTTGTGATCGTTCACCGTGGGTAGATAAGTCGTGACCATGCATGGTTTAATCCTCTTGGTAGTTAAGGATGTGACTAGAGATTTACGTTTCAGTGACAACTTGTTTTGAAAAGTGCACTGGTTTGAAATTATAGTCTTGAGATTGAAAACATAAACAACATCGTGGTAGCTGAAAATTTGGGGGTTGCTTGTATTTGCTTCCTAAGGAATATGTGGTTCCTTATGAGTTTTAAAAATATGAACTAGAAAGGTTTATTGCAAAATTTGAATCCGAATCATGAATTTTGGATGTCATGTGATGCTTAAACAAAGTTTAGCTCAGGAATGAGTTCAGTTCTTAATATGCAAGAGATAAGTACATGCATCTGCTGTCCAAGTTGAGAAGTGATACTTATTTGATGAAAATGTCAGGCTTCCTTATGAATCTCTACATTTTTTTTATTCTTCATTCATCAGGACATTTTCCAACATGGAGGATAACGATGCAGTGACTGTTGAATTCCTTCGAGCACGGTTGTTGTCTGAAAGATCTGTCTCAAAAAGCGCTAGACAGAGAGCTGATGAACTAGCAAAAAGGGTACTTTTACGTGGACTTTTTGCCCCTCACTCTTTCCTCCCATTGAATGGCTTGATATTGGTTTTGTATGTGTATTAGGTATCAGAACTGGAGGAACAGCTGAGGGTTGTTTCTCTTCAAAGAATGAAAGCTGAGAAAGCAACAGCAGATGTTCTTGCGATCCTTGAGAGCAATGGGATAACTGATGTTTCTGATATGTATGATTCGAGCTTTGACCAGGATACCCCTTGTGAATCCACTGTTGGTAATCCGTCCTTCATAGAAGAGAGGCATTCTGTCAATTCAAAAGTGAGAAAAAATGAGTCAGAAGAAGTTTTGGATTCTGATGATGGTTTTTCCCCCGAACTTGGTAGAAGCATGTCTTGGAAAGTACAAAAAGATTGTTCAAGTTCTGCTGAAAAATACAAGGATCAATCTCTGAAAAGACGAAGCAGTTTCATGTCCACTTATTCTTCTCCAAAGCATCGAACAGGAAAATCATGCCGCCAGATAAAACGCAAAGAACCTAGGTAAGCTTATTTTTTCTTTTTCTTTTCTGTGTTGGATTAATCATAGGATATATGCATTGTTGTTATCTTGTTTCTCATATTCAATTTCAACAAAGGCAATTGATAAGTTATTTAATCAATCAATTCTTGTCATGCAAAGTTTTCCGCTTGAAGTTGGATTCAACCTTGATAGTTTCTTCTTTTGTACTGGAACACTCTGCTTTACGATGTCAAAATGGAATGGTTCTCTAAATGGATAGAGAATGATAAAGACCGACGACCAAAGTATATAAATTGTGTGGATATCAACATTAGATGCATCTATGGTTAAAAAAAAACTTTTATTTTAACACTTTCCAACATACACAAAATACTTATCTATTTTCATGTTCATGATGACAGATCTTTCTCCTTGGAACATCAAACAAATTCAATCAAAGTTGGCACTACAGAAAATGGGGTTTCTCCTACAAAAAATAGTTCAGATGTTGGCCCTGACGTTTTGGGAGGCTTTGATGAAATAAGGAATGAAAAAATGTCATCACACGCCCAGCGCTCTGGCTATTGGAGAAATGAACAAAATTCAAGTGCTAATGACCTTGGCTATAATGCAGACAATAGAGATGAAGACAGAGACATGGAGAAGGCACTTGAGCATCAAGCTGAACTGATTGGTAGATATGAAGAGATGGAAAGAGATCAAAGAGAATGGGAAGAGAAATTCAGAGAAGATAACAACAGTACACCAGTATGCTTAATCAACAAAACTGTAGTCGAAAAACCTGTAAATTTCTTTGAAATCAAGTTGATTGGATTAAGGGAAAAAATTTTCAATTTTGCGTCCTCAATTCACTTATAATTTTTCTTTACAATTAGAATCAGTAAAGGGACAATGACAATGTGCATTGACTGATAATATCATTTTCAGCATAGTATTTATGTTGTCCATCCAAGTTCTTGTTCTGTAAATAGTGTGATTGATCTTTTTTGTTAATACTTCTGTAGGATTTTTGTGATCCTGGGAACCGCTCCGATGTTACTGAGGATAGATATGAGGTGAAGGCACAGACTGCATGCACTGCTGAGACAATTCCCTTGCAAAATCACGTGGCAAAATCCAAAGTTCGAGAATTATCCGATGTCCGGGCTGATGGTTTACCACCTACAAGTGTGGGCACTGGTTTTTTTCCAGAAAGAAGTTCCAGTAGTACACATGATTCTGAGATTGCATCTCAAGACTTTGCATTCCCTATGGCCAGGGTCAAGCAAAATCAGCCGGTCCTTGGAAACAGCCATGCTACAGGACCTGTCCATTCCCAAAATCATTCAAACTCACTTGGCTCACAGGATCCACCTAGAACTCCTATTCCTTCATTTGCATCTAATCCAGTCAGCAGCCCCAGTAAAGGAAATGCTTCTGAAATCCAGAATGATAGTCATGCATTGGTGCCTCACAGAGCACCTACTGGAGTGGTTGGCGTACTGGAGGCACTTAGAAAAGCAAGGCAGTCTCTGCAACATAAAATTAATGGGTTCGGATGTGATGGAAAGCACAATGAACTTTCTGTTCCCTTGTCGATACCTGGGGTTAAAGAAGATTCAGCTGTTGGTTGTGTTGGAGTTTTCCGGCTGCCAACTGAATCCTCTGTTGAAGCCGATGGTTGGCGAGAGTTTCTTAATCCAAGTTTTAGATTGAGTTTGGAAAACTGTTTTCCTGATGCGAGAGTTCCAGCAGCTGCCTCCAATCCACTCCTTACTGGCCTCCCGTACTTGGGAACCAGGTCAGCCATTTCTTTTGAGGATCAACTTTGCACCAGTAAATATGTAGAAGGTGGATCAAGAATTTCCGCTCAGAAGCCTCACTTTGATTCTGGCTTAAATCCATCTCTACCTTCTTTCGATAAATACTCTTATCCAGCTTTTTCGATCAGTCCCTCCTATCCTGCTCTCATTCCACAAACGACCAGTCTACAAGGTCTTTCAACACCACTTCATCGTACAAATGCTGGGGTAGGTCCTCCTGTGGACTACTTGTCCCCTGATAATCAGGTAAGACGGAACATGTATAGGTAGCAATTTCCTCCAAGTTTTCTCTTCGCTCTTTAGAGATTAGGTTTTTCCAGGAAGTGGGATTAGTGATTTTGCAGCATAATAGCCCTCCAATACCCATATATGTTGTATTAGTGTGCCATGTACTATCAGATCTAGCTGGAGGTTGAGATTGTAAAGCGAAACAACTATACTTTCTCTTTATCATTCTTGATTCTGTCTTTGTGTTAACCATTCGGATATTATATGCAGTTACGTGCAAGTTGGCTTTTCTGAATCACTTAGATGTTGTCACTGTACTGATATACCGTCATTGCCAGATTTTGTCCCCTGTTCAAGCTTGCGTGAAGTGATAATTTGAATACCATTAAACCTGTACACCTGATCCAATTGGATCTTATTGGTGAAGCTACCTTTTAAGAAAACCAGTTCTCTTCAGCAAATGGTCCGGTTCAATAGTTCTGCTAGTTAAATGTGAAAGTGCCAGAGAATGTTCAAGCAACTTGAAGAAATTTCCAGTTGTGATGTACATGGCTTACCCTGAGAAAGAAGTCAAAACTCGAAACAAAACAATCTGATAGAACCTGAGTAAAAAAAAAAGAGGGATTAGAAGGGAACTAAAAGTGGCTTGTTCTATAATTCTCATGTCAATGAACTTTCAAGTCTTGAAGTCACGTAAAATATTTCCTGACAAGATAAGCTAAAATATTTTATATTTGACATTTGAACAGAAATATGGCTGCTTCAACGAAGAGACAATGAACTTCCCCATAATTTGTAACAAAACGTGGGGATTAAGTCTTTCCAGAAACAGTAATTTAGGGGAATTTTCCAATTTTCTAGAGCCATTGCTTGCAAGAGACCAGTTCTTCAAGAAACAAAGAAAATGGTATGGTGACAATTGGATAGGAATTTAGTAATCCAACAGAACAATCCTGACGGTAGATTAATCTGCTTGGAGAACTATATACTGTAGTTTATTTCCATATCTAATGGCTTATATCAATTCATGTGAATTGATATATGTGGTTTTAGCAGAAATTTGTCTAGAGAAGAACTTACAAGTCAGCATGACGCGTACATTAATCAAACTGATCAAGTCTTAGCTTGGAAACTTAATAACAATTAATGATATTCAATTATTATTGAGCATGCTTGGAGGTTTTGTATATATACATCTAAGCAACTGCCTGGAACAATATTGATCACGTGACTCGATCTTTGTGTCGCTGTTATAGTTCAGAATCCTCCAATTAATCGTGATGGAACATAATCCACATGATACCCCATGTCCAGAATCTCAAGCACCGATAGTTTATCCATCCGGGTATTGTCAGGATGATACATCTGACATTGTTATGGCGCCAAGCTCGACAAGTACTTCTCCTTCATTAGGCATATACGATGACATCTCACTAATGGGAAGTGGCTTTTATCCGCAGATGTACGGTGGTGACCATGTTTATTATCAGAGAAATCGATCCGAGGAAGATGGGAATTCGGTGGATCCCAGGTTGATGACGTTGTTGGAATTTTTCAGGCAGCTCTTCATCCGAAGAAGGGAGCTGTTGAACAGAATGTTTCCAGGGTTACAGGATGAGTGTGTTGAAGTGTGCAGGAAGGTTGGAAACATGTTGTGTCTCAGAAAACCGGGTCATCAAGTGGTGACGTTACGAAGGAGCTTAAGTATTGGGTCAGGAGAGTTATCTTCATTGAGGCCTGACAGGTTCAAGGTTCGCACTGTAATTCCAGTTGGTGGCACCGTCACACAAGGTGGTGGAGATGATGACCGGCGAGGAGATAAAACATCTGGTGGCTCCAAATCCAAATAAGCATGATATACAGATTCAGGCTACCTTCCACAGACTTCCCTATGTGTACCTGTTCCTCAGGATAAGTACATAAGGATGTGAATTACTATTTTCTTTTTCATGTTCGTTGTTTCTTTGATTAATTGGATGTAATTATGTAAATAAATAAATTGCGCATCAATTGATAAAGAAATTATGTAAGAAAATAACTATTATCATATTTACCTCTTTGTACCTCTCAAATACAAAATTACCGAACTTGATAAGACTCGAACTTAATGTGTCCAATCCAGCTTGACCTGATTTGAAGTAGAATTTAACTTTTTTAAAAACCTAATTCGGTCATGTTGAAAGCTTGATTTTAAAATGACACAGTTTATAATTTTTAAAAAATAAAATTATTTATTTAATTAAACTTAATTAAGACTTGATCGGGTCTAATTAAATTTTGAACTACTCAAACTTAATCTAATCTGATCGGGTTTCTAAGTCAAGCTAGTCCGAATACAAAATAACTGACCTGACCTAATCTATTGCCAAACTTAAACCTAAAGAATTGAGTTGAAAACAAATCCAAGAATTAATACATACCCAAACATGTGATTACTAATATAAGAGTAGTCTAACTCATTACTCTTTTTTTGGGCTGAGAATCACTTTCCAAATGATGAAGACAGACAATTTTCATAAACTTGCAAAATCCTACTACACCTTTCCACTTTTGGGCCATATGGGTGCGGCCCTTTTTGTGAAATGAGCTTATTAGGAAGGAAAGACCACTAAATGGAAAATAGTTGTATTCGACCCTTTTGGTGAAAGAATCTCATATTCTCTATAACATAAAGAGGGAGTCCCAATAACTTGGAATCATTAGCGACTTGTCACTACTGCTCACTACCAAAGAACACTTTATGAGATATTTATATAGCCACCTTGAGATATTTGCATTAATGTTCCTGCTTATTCATTTGGTTGGTGACCAAACCAAACCAAAAGAGTTGCTATATAGTATTAACTTTTGTTTAGTCAATCATGGTTCGGGTTAGGTTAAGATTATATACTATGGTTAATTTGATGGACCCCATAATTTTTTAACATGTAATACTACACACAGGTTTGATCTTAAGCCAGGGCAGAAAAGACATCTGTCTAGAGCTCACTCTTGATCTATTCTTATTTTGCTTTATTTTATTTTTTATATAAATTTACTATTGACACTTATAAAAAACAAAACGAGACAACATAATGATCTTTTTTTATTTTATTTAAAGTCTATAAAATATTAGGAAAGACCCTGACTAAAATTATATTAAGGTACTAATAATTTTTTAAAATTAAAAATATGTTAATAATATGATAAAATACAAGGACCTATATATTGTATAGAGCAAGAAAATAATAATTAAAAGTTAATAAAAATAAATTTGATCTAATTTTGTGTCCACCCAAATAATATTTTAAAAAATCCAATCACCTTTGTTTTACTTAGTGCCTGTTTGGTTCAGCTTTTGAATGGTGAATAAGTACTTTTTTTACCTCAAAAGCTGTTTTTAAAAAAACTGAGTGTTTGACTATAAAATCCAAAAGTACTTTTTTTTAATAGAAATGATTTTTTTAGATGCTAAAATACAACTTTTTGAGAATCTCAAATTTGGAGCTTTTTAAGAAAGTACTTTTTCAAGTAAATTTTTCAGATCAATTAATGATCTTATTTTTTAGTCCCTTTTATCTTTATGTTTTACACATAATTTCCACAATACCCACAAATGCATCTTCACGTTTATTTTGAGATTTATATAATATTATTTTACTTTTTTGTATGTTTGAATATTTATTTTTTATATGAATTTTACTTATATTATAATCCATATAAAAAATTTGGTTAGATATATTTTAATTTATGTATTATATGGTTTAAAATTATATAATAATTAATATATTGTGCTTTGCATATTGTTTAA
>JAOQMP010000003.1:35273086-35287898 GCA_027563575.1 Erythroxylum pedicellare
ATTTATAATTTTTAATAATTAGTTTCTATTTTGTTATTATAAATAAAATAAAATAATTTTTAAATAACAATTTATTTTGTAATTACGATTTAACATAAAAAAGAGTTGGTAAAAATAAAATTTTATTAATCTTTACTTTGTTACCACAATAATAAAATAAAAATATTATATTATTTTTATGAAGTAACTCAACTTAATATGCATTAAAAAATTAATTAATTAATTTTTTTAAAGCTTATAATTTCTCTCCCTTGAAAATGATTAAAATGGTTATTATTAAATCATCACCTGAAACAATATGTGGACTGTACTTGTCCTTATAAGATCGCAGTTACAGGGAAATCCCGTGTGCCGGAGTCACACCAAACCAATCTTTCAAAACGATAAAGTGAGGGAGAGCAAAAGGCGCCAAATGTCTTAAAAATCTAGCATTGAATCACTCTCTCTCTTATAAGGAGCCTCACGCAGACTCGCAGTCCTATATTATATTAGAGATGGCAAATTAAACATCACTCGCATTTGAACACGCGCGTCCCAGCCGGCTTCTGTGTTCTTGCAGAGGGAACTCTCCGCCGGACTTGCCTTTTACCGGAGGTTCTCCCCAGTCCTCACTTACTCTTCACTCCGGTTTTTGATTGCACTTTTGGATGTTCCGTTGAGTCTTGCGTCTGTGATTGTTTGTTTGCTTAGAATCTAGAGGAAAATTGAGAAAATTGATATGGTACAACTCGAGGGGAGCGATGTGATTGTTAAAAGAGAGTATTAATCGATATCTCTGTTGTTTGGTCGAAGATAGGTTGGAGAGAATTGCGGATTCGCTATCTAGTAGAGATTATCATTCTGTAAGCACACGAGAAATATTCTTGTGTTCTGATTTTGTCATATTTTTCGGCTAATTAAGTATCTTGCTTGTATCTCTTGTTGTTTGTTTCTTGATTGATGGATCTTAATGGGAGTTCTTTTTCAAACACTAAATTGGTATGCCTATTCAAATTTTTGATAGCCGGAGCTAATCGGAAGAATGTGAGGTCTAGGGTTAAGTATGGTATCATGCAGGTTTCTCACTATTATGTTTACAGATCTGTCTTGTCAAGTTAGACGATCTGAAAATTTTTTCTTCTGTGAATTAATGATTGTTGATGATGGACTTTTTTGTTCATATGAGCTTGTGATGTATTGGTAAGTTTAAGGATTGCTGTGGAGAAGCATCGATACTGCTTTTAGTGAATATTTCAGATATTTATTATCAACTTTTGCTGATGCTAATTTTATCTTTAATTTGTATAGTTACAATTGATATTTTAATATCTTGTTTCCTTGGCAATTGAATATTGATAAGCAACAGAAATGACTATTCCCTATTTTCCATCTGCTTTATTGGACTTCAATTAATAAAATTGTTCAATGGATTTTGTTTTGAGAAGTATCAATTCCAGTGAGAACTTTGTAAAGCATTTTAATTTTGTATCCCCTTTTGGCATTTCTTTTAAGGCAATGACTCACCTAACGAGGCATTTAAACTCGACAAGTGCATGATATGTTCAATGCAAATGTAATTTCTAAACTTGGAAATTTAGGTTCTGCTATTGCTTCCCAGGATGTCTTCCATTTAAGAAGTGTATTTGTTTCTAGTCTTTTGGTAAAGTATGCTGGTGCCTTTTTCCTTTTGTAACTTTAGAGTGCTGATGCGTACACATTGCTTACGTACGATTTACAAAGGTTTTGGTACAACTCTCTTTGATTCATAGGTGTGCAGGATAGCTTCTGTTAGCATTGGAAGTTTCAGTTAGGAAGCAAAATAGAAGAATCTTATGTTGAAAATAATTCACTATGGTTAAACAAAACCCTTAATGTGCACGTGTTCTTATTAATGTTTTTGATGAAGACAATGGTGTTGCCTTGGGCTCATGTTAATTCGTTTCTAATCCTAAATTATGAGTTAATGACAGTGATCTTTTTTTGTTTGCATTTAGCAGCTTGCAATAATGGGTGAAACAAAAAGATTTACGACCACAGATGAAAAAGATGATGAAAATGATGAAGACAACAATGATGAGGAAGCTGATAATGAACTTTATCTGCATCAGATTGGTGATTTACCACTTACAAAATGTTCAGGTAGTTAAAGATTTTTTTTTTCTTCTGTGGTGTGATTATATTTACCTTCTTACTCTGTTGTGCATCATATATTCTGTAGTACCTTTCATGGACATCTTTGTATCTAAGAAATAAATAAGAGAATGGAACTTAACAAAGCAAGAGAATTAAGGTGCTTCTTGAGTTTTATGGTGACCATGAATTTAAATTTGCTGTTGGAAACAGTTAAGAAATAATTTAAATGAGCAAGTGAAGTTACCATAATAGCCATTTTATGTATTTTATTTTTTAATTCAAGCAAACCAGTTCATATGCAGTCATGCAGAGCTCTTCAATTAAAGAGTCCCCATTCCTCTCTTGTCATTTAAGATAAATAATTGGCTTCTTGCCTTTTGTGCTTTCAACATGTCAGTGGAGTGTTTACCATTGTTTTAGAGAGTTTACACGAAATGTATCTTAGATCCAAGTTTTATGTCCATTGATGCTGTAATGTTGTACTTGTAATTTCAGCTATCTTGCCTTCTATTATTACCATAGAATTCTGTCAAGTGATTGATTATAAAAAATGTGTAATCATTTGACCATAGGATTCTTGTCTCTGGTTATTTGAGCCTCTTCATTGTTACTAGGCTGGCATTTTTGATTCGGTTTTTCCTGACTCAAAAGTTAATGGACCAAGTTCAAGTTGACTGAGTTTCAAACTAGTTTTGAGTTTGGGGATGGTCTTGCCTGGCTCAAGTTGAGCAAGCAAAATGATGTCATTTTGGTAGTTACTTGACTGGGCTTCAGGTTGGGCTCAGGCCGCATGTAGGGGGATAGACTGGGCCTGGGTTGCCTCTAATTTGGCTTGGCCCAGCTCGTTGCCAACCCTAATTGTAATTTGGTAGTTGCTCCTTGTTTAATTGTATGTGCATAGATGGAGAAAGTGCTATCTGCTTTTAGAATCCCTGTCTTGGTGGATGATGTTATCCTTTAATCATATCACTGCAGATGGATTAGGTTATCTCTGCTATTGACATCATGCTAACTACAGTCAGATTTAATTCCAACTCATAATCAAATGAAACAAAATAGAAATCTTATTGCACATTGGCTGTTCTTTTTTTAAGAATGGCTCTTCTTGATCATGAATTAGAAACTCATCATAAATATAAATTTATAAGTTACATTTTACTCGCTATGGTACACCTCAGTTTAATTGAAGTATCTTTCCGCCGGGTTGTATTCTAACAAGCGTTTATCATGTTAGACTAAAACCAGTCAAATTAAAATATGTTGGTTAGAACTTTTTGGTTAATTTTCTCTGCATCTTGGACTGCTATAACTTATCGTTCTTTGTTTTGGCCAATTTACTGGCTGGAAAATGCAGTCTGGCCACAAGAGGTCTGGGTGCTCTTGTTTTCTGTTCAAATCCCCTGACACACACAAATCCTGCAAAAACGATTACCCCAGGATAACAAAATCAGAGCATTCTTGAATGGCCATAACATGTGTGTGGCTTGAGTAAGGTACAAAATTTGTTAGTAAGATATTTGGCCACAATATATTTAAAAACACTGTTGCCTGATCCAAGCTTTAACTCCATTTCCTTGTGTCTTTTCAATATCTCCAGCCATAGCTTCTTTTTTATCATCTCTCTTATAAGTTAATTGCTTGCAAATTAGGATAGTATTCCACACAAATCAGAGTTGGATTTTATATCCCCACTACTTGGCATATTGATTTCTACCATTTGATTGAATTTGTTCAAAACTGTAACATATTGTTATAGCATAAAGCTTACCGCTGCAAATTATTTAAATCTATATGCAATTCTTTATCTAAGAACACAATCTCTCTCTTGGTCCCCAACTCAGTTTTAAAATAGTAAAAAAGTTCAAAGACAATTTGTGAAAATTAAACTGCAAGCTGTGACATAGCCTAAAATTCTTTGCAGTAAAAATGATCTCATTGCATAATTGCTTCTGTATAAGCATGTGCTCAGTGACACATCAGAATGTGGTCAGACTGTAGAATGTGGGATATACTAAAAGTTTAATTGCATACCTTTCCAAAAGCAGTGCTGAATTTGTTCTGTTGATAGCCCTATCAAAACAACCATACCTTGTGAGCATTTACATTTACAGTTTGTTTGGGATTTTGAAGTGCAAAAAATCTCAGTTTCTGTTTTACCTTTGAAAATAGTTGGTACAGATGAGCCAAAGTACACTGTTCGTCTTGGTAAATTCCATATCCATGCTCTGGGAACATCAATTGGTTTGATACTTGATTCATGATCAGCAAATACCTGCATCTTAATAGCTATTAATATGATGACATCCTGTCAACCTTGAGATTGTGATTTACTTTTTAACTGTAAAAATTTCGTTCACATTCATTCTAATGCCATTTGCAGTAAATAGGTATGATCCTCACACTCTTTCAATGTCATATTTCATGTCTATTTCTGTAACATTATTCAAATCTTTTATTATCATTTGAAAAACTTGCCTCATTCACTTGAAAATATGTGCCATTAAGTGGAAAACTCCCTTTCATTGCTGTTCTGCAAGGTATCTGCATATGAAGTCATTTTAAATATCACTAACCAAGCAAACAGTTAGTTATAATGCTATGAACATGTCAACTAATTTTCCTTACTAGAATGGTTCCTCTGACTGTTTGTGAGTTAGCTTCACTGATACTGCTGCACAATAGGCATGTTTTCTCATTGCAAAGTTGACCTGGTTCTTGGGACTCACATCGTCTAGCAGGTGGTTCAATTGAATTTGCAGTTTCACCTAGCAATACATCGTGCTTAGTAGTTTTACAGCAAGCGTACAAACTTTTAGTCTTTTTATTAGCGTTGCTTTATTCTCAACATGATAATAACAAGCCTGCAAACTGCAATCTACAATTGAAACACTAGTCTAGTACAAAATGGGTGCATAGAGTTTCATTTGGTTAACATTGCAATAATTTGTCTTGTTTCTGTGAAAGTCCTTTAGGAGAAGAGGAAAACCTTTTGAAAAACCATAAAAAATTTGGGTCTTTAGATACATACTATTCTGATACTTACCTGGTGCCCATATTGCAAGAAGGAATGGACTAGGATCATCGGGTTCTTTTTTATCAATCTGCAAATATCATGAAGTGGCCGTTAGATGAAGTGGGTGATGAAATAAGAATTGAATGTTAGATGATAAAAGAATACAAACCCCTTTCAGGAGAGGATGTGAATCTGGTAGTTCATAGCTGTATCACATTAGAGAAGACAGGTATTAGACAATTCATTTAAGGAATTCAGTCTATAATCTATTTTCACAACCCCTCTGTTAACTTTTTGATATGGACTTTATTCATTGTTATGATATGTTTTCTTCAGTTTGGTATATGACTGATTTTCACATTTTCTGTTTCTTGGTATCTGCTCCTGAAGCAGCACATTGGTTTTCTTTTTTCAAGTGATATACTACTTTAATTTAAGTTAATTACATGCTCGTAAGAAAAGCTGTGAACTAATATGGATGGAATAATCAACGGGTTAGTAATCTAACTGAGGGGATTTCAGTTAAGCACATTTAGTTTGGGAAACAAGCGTTGGCACAAGCTATCTAAGTCGTTTGCAGTGAATCATTCTGTGAATGTAGTGACTATTTACTTACACTTGGTGCTCCGTTCGTAATTGGCTGACATTCTTCAATTTTGGTGTAGGGATGGAAGCGGCTCTTGGGTTCAAAGCAACCAAAGCCTTTGACATGTCAACTTCTTGGAGTTTCATGTTTGCTTCCATATAATTCTGCAGATTCTCAGTGAACTCTTCCATGTTAAGTTTTATTGTGGGTATTTCATTGGGATCCTCACTGAACATATCCTCCATATCGCTCTCTATCACTTCTGTGTGCTCTTGTTCTGGTGTTGATGGTTCCTCCACAATAGGTATGCAATTGTTAACCACCAATTTTGCTGTTGTAAGTGAACTTGCCATTGATGGTGGCAAGGGCAATGGATTAGGAGCTATGGTAGGACTTCTTTCAGCCTTACAGAGTTCACTCAAAGTTATCATGCTATTTTCTTCTGGACCAGGCAGAGCAAGCCTCGAACTGCATTAAATAAGGTGCACATGAAAGAGGTTCACACTTAAGCTATATAAATTGATTGAAATGGTTTCGAGTTGAGTTTTCTTATATCTGATTTTCTGTCATTTATCTCATTTGTTGACTTCTTGGGTTATTAATCCACCACAATGACATAACTGCCCTGTGTTCTTCAGTTAAATGATCAAGCAATCATGTATTGACCAACTTCTTTAAAAAACTTGGGGAGTTATGGAGAAAGCGTGATGAATAGCCGAACTGATAAATATGTTTGGATCACTTTCTTTCTCGAACTAATAGTATTATGATGAAACTCTTGTATGTCAATTCTTGCAAACGATTGCTAAAAGAGAAGATTTGAATATGGATCTTTCCAGTTATGTGGTTCCACAAAATTTGTTTGAGTTTAAAGTGAACTATTAATTTTCTTCTCAATTAGGCAAGCATCTCTGTTCTGTGTGATGATGGCTTTTTGATAGTATGTGCTTAGGATACTGACCTTGCAAAGGCACTTGCAAAATGTCGGCACTCTGCTCTCATAGGGCATGCATTGCAGTTTGGTTTATTCTTTGTGCAAAATACCTGTTTAAATGTCAAAGCTAGGATGCATCAATACTTTTTGAAGCTTTTGCTCCAAATCTTCAAGCAGTCGTGTAGAATATGTTACAAGTGAATATACCTTTCCAAATGTGATCATCTGGTAATGCAATTCATAACTGTAATATGACACAAGGCAAAGGGAGATTGTTTAGCTGAATGTCTTAAAAAAGATTTTGATGCTTAGAATAATTACTTCTGATGAACAAACAAAGTTGAAGAAGATGTTTATGGGCTTACAGAGTTTGCTGATCAAGTTTGCACAATCTTGGCCACAAATACTTCTGAATGGATTCGAGCACTGGGTACCTGGAGAGAGTGCAGTTAGCATTTGAATTAACTGGTGAAAATGTAGTCTGAGTCAGCAACAAGTACTTACAGTTCTAGGAGGTGTAACTGTAGTGACTCAGGCAATGGTTGAAGGGGGACCCACCCTAATCGAACTGCTATCCGCCCAACATTTGTGTCAACCTTCACAACAATTTGTTACATAGATTGTTAGTTTTGTTATGCTTTCATGGTCTAGAGTTGGTGATACTATTTCAAGATCATGCAAGTCATCAACAATATGTAGTTAAAATGAGAACAAACCGGGAAGGCAAGATGGTGAAGTGTTAGTAGCCTCACACACTCCACACTTTTCAGTCCCAACCCCCTTATACTGAGCAGGTAATTCCTGCAGAGTAATGATTACAGAGATAAGAAAACAGTCAAAGTGTTTATTGCTGCTAATCTCTAGCCGATACTCAGATATTCTGTAAAAATAAAGAAATGTCCTTGTTTGTCAATGAAGCATTTCTTCAATAATAAACGCAGTGAGTGCGATTTTCTCTGGCCAGTATTTAAAAAGACTTACTTTACTTTTTCTGGTGGGACATATCTTAACCATTCCAGATCAATGCTCCCATGGTCTTGTACCACACGGTCGAGGAAGTCCTGCAATATCAACCAAGGTTGAAGTGCTGTAAAGAAACTCTTAGGGAATAATATGGTAAGATCAAAGTGTCAATTAAACTGGGAGTATTATCCCATAATTACCTTGATCCTTTGGGCAAGCATATTGTTCATCCCCCTTTTTTTTATTACTTTAGAAATCTCATCAACGCTGGCTGATCTCAATGCTTCATAGTCCAAGGAATCCATTGTATCATTGCTTCTTTCTTTTTTCTGATAATTTATTTCCGCCTGCTTACGCAGTTTGTCCCAGTCAACACTATCCTTTTCCGCTCCATCATCCTTTTGTCTTCGTACTTTATTGTTACTTGCATCTACCTCTAGGTTTATCTCATTGTTTAAATAAATGTGCTCCTTTGATTTTGGGTTGACCATTGTACTTTCTACCTGTGTATGCTGTTCAACGGAAGTGATTGCCTCCTCAATCAGCCTGTTCATATTTGGTGTGTGGTACAAGGTTTTCTTGTTTGCCACCTGTGCTTCAGGATTTACCAGCTTGTTGACTTGTGTGTGTCTGTAAGGCATTTTTCTGTCAACTGGTCGATCATTGAGATCAAATGTATAAACATGTTGGTCCAACATTGAAGCTTCTTGATATCCTGACGGCCTACATTGTTGAAATGGGGTTGCATGCATACTCTCTGCCACTTGTCCAAGCTTATGGCTTGTGAAGCCTATATATTTCTCCTTGCTAAAGCCAGAAAAAGTAGGAGGCCAAGAATATAAACTTTCTTCACCATAAAATTCAAAGCCTGCTGTTTTCAGCATGTCTTTCTTTGCTTTTGTCTGCGGCCAATGAGTGCTTGAAGAAACTAATTGCACCTGGTTATAACTGTCTTTTAGAAGGCCTTTCAAGCTTTCTATTTCTTTCTGTTTGAGATATTTCTGAATCTGATGGAAATTTTCCCGTTGTTCAGGTATATAATTAGGTTCAACCTCAAAGAGAAAGCTTCCATTGACCCAACTGCCAAATTCTTTATTCAAGCAGGTGCTTTCTGTTTGCAGAGGATCTATTATATACGAACCGTGACTATTGGTTTTATACCTGTTAGTAGGATCATCTTCCTCTGTGTTGGAGCCTCTGTGAAATCTGACTTGTTGATGGGCTTGGCCAACTGAGGAGTCTAGGGAATAAGATGATGATAGGGCATTGTCCTCAACACTGTTATCGAGTGTATCCATTATGCCTTTTCTTTTAATCCTTGACATCTCAGAGGTGTGTTGATTTTGTATTGGTTTATTGAGCATCATAGAGCTATGGCTGTAGAAAGGATAACTCAATTGTTTCGACCGTTGGATAATGTTGCTTGGTTCAAGTATGCAGACATTTGGGTCTTCAACCGATTTGTTAGTTCCATTCATGTCATAGATTGTGGTTCTACTTGACCTCAGAGGAAATTGTGCAGCTAGTGACATAAAGGCAGAGCTGCAGAATGGGAAAGTAACTGAAATACTTTCAACTCATGCAAAGGCAACATGTTTTTAGATTGTCTGAATTTGAAATTAACCTTGATTACCTGGAAAGATGATCTGAAACATTCTGAGTAAGGAATACTCCAATAACTGAGTCCACAACTGATCCTTTCCATTTTGAGAAGCGTCTATCTCCTGCAAAGAGTGTTAATATACTCATCTGACTTAGGTGAGTGTCTTTGTAATTTTCTAAGTGCGATCATAAGTTCATTTCTAATGCATTATTATTAAAATCTTCAAGTGAGGAAATACTGATTTCATGTTGGCTGTATTTGGAAGGAACAAAACTTCTCACAGCTGTAAAGTAGACATTAGTGTGAAAGAGTATCTTTTGGCTTGTAAAGAATAGTGCAAAGAAATTTTAACTTGTTTAGTATTTGGTAGATACATGACAAATCTTTTATTTGGCTGTCATTTGAGAATAGGATTAGCAATTTAAGAAAAGTATATCCTATTAGCTTTTGGTATGTTCTTTCAATGATGACAGTTCCTGAGGCTAGCATTCATTTAGATAGTGTCCAATAAGCTTTACACATAACTGTTAGTTCACATTATGATGGCTTGGATATGTTGAAAGGAACTAAAAAAGAAAGAGAATAAATCTACCCTACAAATTTAATTGCAAAGTTTGGAATCATAATTATCTTATTGTCTTGGGGTACATGTATAAGGAAGTTTACCTTGTACGAGGTGCATTCTTGCAATGAATGAATCAACTCGTCCACGGAAAACTCTTCTTTCTTCCTCCCACCACTTATCTTTTTCTTTATCAATTTCTTCAGGTCCTCCACTTTCTTCTTCCCACATTAAGAGTTTCCATACGCGGTCTGTTTCTGGGTCAAGATCTACTTTAGGCCTTGGTTTATGCCTCTTGATTAGTTCAAAGGCAACATATGGAACAATTGTTCCATCTCCTTCGTATGGCACCAGTGTTTTTTGATCTGGGGTTTCATGATTGCTTCTTTCATTGAGATTGAGACCGTCTATTAGAGATGTAATTCCCTCAATTGTAAGAATGGGGTCATGTTTTGAAGGTCTTCCTGCATAAAAAATGAAAATCAGTTACTGTTCAGAGATTACAAGAGCCTCTGTAAGAGCGACAGTTTGAGGAACAGATTTGCTAATCTGCAAGATACCTCTTTTTTGCACATGTGACTGACAATGATTGTTGAGTACATTCTTCTGACCTTGTACCCTACCCTCCTCTGAAGGATTTAGCAGAGAAGGTCCTGAAGTTGTTTGTTCTCTACTGGTGTACTGGTTACAACTTCTGCTTTTTGGTCTACCTCTGGGAGTGGTGGCTGTTTTAGGAGGAGTTGCTGGGTGCATAGCACAATTTCCTTTAGTGTTTAAGGAGGATGAATCAACCATATTGTTCGATCTGTTGATCTCTCCTACACTTTTATTACATAAATGGCCTCCGTGAAGAACAGGTTGCTTTAACATATCATGTGAAGACATCAACTGAGCGTATTGTTCACTGGTGATCGGCTTGAGTCTATGATTCCGTCTCTTCTGACTGTTATCAGATACTTCATGGTCTTTTTGTGATCTAGATGCAGTTTCGTTGACATTATTCATGATGATTCTTTTTGCTACATCTGCACCAGCCTCAAACTGATGTATGCTGGTTATCCATGTTTGCTTTTCTGTTTCCAATTTCCTTTTCTTGTGAGTTTCTGCGAAGCCGGCATGGGGATTGCTACTGTGTTGGCTGTAACTCGTCTCATATGGTTGTTGGTACAGGATTGAAGAGTCCACAGGATTTGGAGTACAAGATTCTCTTTGCTTATTGTAACTTTCTGTTATCGTGGGTCTACTTCCATCAATTGTATATGTTGATACATTTGGCATTGGTTGATGCGTACTCGGGGAAGTCAGTTGTCTGATCTTATCAGGGATTTTACAATCTCTTTTCCTTGGTTCAACAATATGTCCAGTTATTTCAGAATGAAAAAATTGATGCACATCCATAACCCTCTCTCTTGCATTGGTATTTGGAATCTCCGTTTGCACATCTTTTGTTTGAGCTACTTGAACTATAGCTGCTTGTTTTCTTGAAATTGATAGGGGATCATGTGGTATTAGATTCATAGAAAGGATGTTATTGCTCATACCTCCTATTTGCTCTGTCAATAGCCTCCTGTGATTGTCAATCTGCAATTTTGACTTTATTCTGCCAATATTGTTGCTTCTACTGCTTGATTTTGCAGCTTGAGATTCTGTACTTCTCAAATTAAGTTCAGTCTCTTTCTCACCCGCCTTCTTGTTCTCTCTTTCATCACTGGCATTTTCTAAATTGAACTTTAATTCTTTTCTACAAGACCTTGAATTGGTTTCTGCATTGGAAACTGTAACCTCTCCCATGGAATGTGAATATAGTGTCGCTGTTTCTTTCTGACCTTTCCTTGATACATTTGTTCTTTTACTTGATCTTTCCGTGGATTTAGTGATCTTTGTGGTTTGTGCCCTTGGAATTCTCTTTGGTTTGTCTTCCACAATGACCTTTGGCCTGTGCTTTCTCCTTTTTGGTTTTTTTCCTTCAGGAGTTATATTTGGGTCAAATCCTTGGTCAGAATCTTTAGGCTCTTCAAATGGAGCAGACACAATAGCAGATGATGAATCCAATACATTATATGAAAGCTCATCACAATTGAGATTAGCTACGCTGTTTATGGCTATGACTGCATTTTGTTGCTCATCTTTTTCTTCGCTCAACTCCTTTTCTAACAGGAAATTTGCTGCTATACGAGATTGATATGTCAACTTATTTGACTGACTTGATGTCGGTTCTTTCAACTGAAAGGCAAAAGGAAAATGAGGTACTTCTCCAGCCTCTAATCTTGGTGGTGTGTTTAGATCATAATTGAAATGGGACTGTTTGGCAAATTCATCTGCAGCAAGTATAGCCATTATCAGGAATGAAATTATAAGGTTACACGAGAATGTGAATGGCAACAAGGTCATGGAACTAATTCCCTTCATAAAATGGTCTTGGCAATTAAAACGTAGAAAAAGGAAAGGTAATTAAAGAACAACTCCCACTTGTAAACTATATGTGGCTCAACAGCTGAGATAGTATTATGGTCTTAGCACATCAGTGAGTCTGGATTTTACTAACATAGTAAGTTATAGCAAAGTAGCACATCAGTTGTTGTAGTAGTAAGTTATAGCAAACTACCCAGTTAATAGCTAGCATACTTTTCTGTGCATCAAGATGTGATTAAAGTTAGCAGGAAGGGGGCGTTTTATGCTAGAATTGTAATTGAACTGTTTTGAGTTTAGATCACAATTTGATTAAGTATGAGGCTGAAGACATGCGTGGGATCTAATTTTCTGAATTGCTAATTTGCTTATAATAATAATGGAAGTGTACATAGAACATGTGTACTTAAACGTAGGAAATGCAAATTCCAGGTTCACAGCAAAGCTATTCACTGAGAAGCAGTACATTAGTATGAAAAAGCTAAAAGTTTCAGTTGCTTACTCGTTGGTCTCAGGTATGAGCCATCACATTCACTCTTTCGTTTTGAAGTTGAGCTCCGAGTTTCCAAGTTTTGTTTGACCGAATTGTTGACTTGGGAGTATGAACTTGGGATGAGAGTTTGGCCTACTATGCTCATACTTCTGGTTGGAGTTATGCTTTTCTGCCTCTTAGGAGTAGGATTCTTCGTCGAGAAAAAATCTGCCAATGAAACATTGCTCCAACCTGCATTGTCATCTAACAAAGCTCTAGTGAACGGTCTTGATATGTGATCTGCGATTTCGTTACTCGCAACCAAACTCGGGTTGTATCCACTGTGCCAAACTGTGTGATCTATTTGGTTGTAATTCTCGTCCACACTACCAAAATTCAACAATTCCACAAAACCTCCCGGCAAGATAGTTGATTCTTCCCAGTTTACTCCTCCCAATTGGCTTCCAAGCATACCAACTGGGGTTGAAACTGATCTCACTGGAGCCAACTTCTCTGGAGTCGGAGGTACCCAAGAACCCAGGTATGCTTTTTCTTGTAAGATTGAAAATCTCTCATCAAAATTGAACGTTGATGAATCCATTCAATCCACCAACAACAATACCTCGGCAATTGTAACCCAGACTTTAAACCACCAGTTTTCTTCCAGTGCTCGTATTTTTCCTCAACTACTTCATTGCCTCAAACTCACCCCCACTCATTTCACACCTATAATTTTCCAAACACCAAAATTCACTCGGGTGGTTAAGAATTGAAAGTTGTCGCCTTCACAGAAACAACAATGGTAGCAATTATTATAAATGTAGAGAAACCAATTACCAGATGCTTCCCAACAACTAAAGACAGCTATACACACGGAAAGCGTTGTACGACAATTTGGAAACAAGGTAGGGCCGAAAAGGTATTGTCTTTGCTCTCTTGATAATACAGGTTACAATATCTGCTTGAATCGATATGGTTTTTAATTTCTTTTAATATCTGATATCGTATAAACCCCAATTTACAGGTTGCAATATCTGCTTGGAAACGCTCCGAGTTTCCAAGTCAGCGTTTCCAAGTTTTGTTTGACCGAATTGTTGACTTGGGAGTACAAACTTGGGATGAGATTTTGGCCTCCCATGCTCATACTTTTGGTTTGAATTATGCTTTTCTGTCTCTCAGGAGTAGGATTCTTTGTCGGGTAAAAATCTGCCGATGAAACATTGCTCTAACTTGCTGATCGGGTTGTTGAAGCCCGCAAAATAATTCTGATTCTCCGGAGACTCCGCACTCAGCTTGCTATGGGAAGGCAGACAAAGGGCCAATGGTTACAGGTGTAAGCAGGGAGCTGTGGAACAATGGAATATGTGGAAAGAGAATGCTGCGTGTGTGTGGGTGGAAGAGTGTTGCGGCGTTGTGCTGAGTGTTGTGGGAGACAGGGCTGCGCTGTCCGGCGAAGAAAAAACAAGAAATTAGGTTTTTTTAATTTAAAAAATACTAATAAAATGAAAATGAAAATAATTTACATGGTTTTTTAAAAATAATTAATTGTTTATTTTTTATAATATTAAAGTATTAATCGATAACACTAAGTCTCTTAGTAGTGTGAAATTTAAAATTCATCATTTCATAATATTAAATCATATAAATTGAGATTTAGTAGTATAAATTTTTTAAAAATATTTTTAGCCAATAATTTATGTTTAAAAAACAAACAAATGTAATTTAGAAAGAACTAAAACAAAATAAAATAAAATTATCATATTAACGTTAACAGTAACCTGAAAATTATTATTGTCTACTTAATTGCATATCGAATCATATTAAAGTTTGGATCCTCACCCTCATGATATTATGGTACAATTATGGTGATACTCCCAAACTTGAATTAAAAGAGGTGGTGTGGAAATTAGGCCTACCAAACTTTGAAGTCTTTATTGGTAGAGACTATATGGTCTTCCTAAAATATTGGTTTAAGGCAACTAACCACTTAATCAGAAACAAACATCAATGATGAATTGATGAAGACAGTTTGGGTTATTTGAAGTTAATTAAGTTTTAAATCGACTTTGAATTTAAAAATATTGAATTGGATGAACTGGTTTTTAAAAATTAATTAATAAAATAATATTATTTTATTAAATAAAAATTAAATAAATCA
>JAOQMP010000003.1:35288287-35304041 GCA_027563575.1 Erythroxylum pedicellare
AATAATAAGAAGAAGAAGAAAAAATATTGTCTTTATCTATCCTAGATCCTATTTATTTAGAATACATCAGTAATAGAATAGCTATTTTACTCAACCAAATAAGTTGTGATTTTTTTAGTAAAAACAAATAAATCATTAATAAAATATAGAAAATGTATAATGTTTTGAAATGATATTAGTTTTTAATCTATGTTTAGTAGGATAAGGTTCTATATTATTAACTCTTTAGATTTTACCTTCTTATTTAAAATTGTTATCGAATAATTGTTGTTGTATTTAAAAATGATATTATAAGAGAAATAATGATGTTTAAAATTTGAAAACTGTTAATATTTGTTAATGACAATAGCTTAAGTTATTGTAGTGAAACGGTCACTTAATATAGTATCAGAGTCTTTGTAACCTAGTAATTATGAATTTAAATTCTACCATTTATCTATTATTCAGCGTAAGATAGAGCTAGACTGTACAAGTTTCAAGACTAAAAAATTTTCATTTAAGGGAGTTTGTTAACAAATATATAAAACTAATTAAATTAACTTCACACAACAGCCTAAAGATGCGGTGCAACATTCACTTCACTTAACAATACGTACAACCCTATTTATTAAAAGATATTTCAGGCCCTCTCAAATCTTCTATTTCATTACTTCTGTTCTAATTCTATCTCGTACCATCTCAATCATCTATTTATGCAAGGAATAAGACGGAGAATGACGTCCCGTTTCAGCCGTGGTTGATACACTAGAACAGAGAATTTCATTGGCCGAAAAAGGTGGTGGGGAGGGGACGTATTCACCTGTACCGAAAAATTGTTGTACTGCTCTTTCCTTAACATCATACACATTTATGGGTATATCAATTTTGGGCCCAAGGTCATACGTTCGGTTGGGAGGTCTTTACTGCGTGAGCTCTAAGCACGTCAATTCTTCGGAGGGAGGAAACGTATGAGTCCAAATTTGACACCTGACACACAGCATGGACATCACGTAGTCCTTTCTTCGCTGCTCGCCATAAATTGCATGCAGAAACCTAGTTTTTTGACAAAGACTCTTCGTAAATCTTGATTGTTATTTTCTATATTATTTATAATCTTATTAAAATAGTATTTATTGTATCCTAACTTTATTAAAATAGTATTGATTACACTTTAACAATAATACTAAAGATGATCATAAAAATTATATTTTCAATTAATATTTTAAAATATTTTTTAAAATTATATTAGTGTGTAGTTGTGATATGAAATAGACTAAACCTAAAACTTAACTCAATTAAGATTTAAGATATTAATATTATTTTGAAATAATTAATGTGTACTGTGATATTATAGATAATGATAAATACTAACTTAATTCTTTTTAAAAATGTTATGCCTATGTAACTTAATTTTGTTAACATGATTTAAAGAAGTTTAATATAAGACATCCAATACATATTCTTTTAAAAGTAATGCATAATAATAGAAATATATAATGAGTGAAATTAAAAACAGTCTTAAAAATTTCATATAAAATTAATAATTAAAAAATTAAATCAAATCAATTCCATAGATTCAATTGTAATAACTAATGATTTTTTAAACTTTAATATTTTTTATTTTATTGGTTTAATTTTTAGTTCTTTTTTAAATAATGTATAGAATTTACAAAATGATACAAGTTCTAGTTTTAAATTTCTTTTTTTTTTGATAGATGGTGACAATTGAATAATTAATTTGGAAAACTCATTATTGTTCATATTATTTTTTGTTGCTCTTTTTAATATGTGATTCCTAATTATATAGTTATTATTATACATACATTTGATAATTGTTTACTTTTGTTATAGCATCTCTATTTTTATATTTCCATTTACGTGTTCTAATCTAGATTAAGTTAATTAGGTACTTTGAATTATTGGAAAATGTAACATATGATTGAAAACTAGCTTATAGGATTTTATTATTTGGTTCAAATTCTCCTATCTTCCATTCAAAGTTCCTAACCTTTAATCGTTTCTTTCTTTATCTCAACATTTAATACTTTTCTTTAATGGTTTTACCAATCCAAAGATTTCATATTTGAGTCCTCTTATCAACTTGAATGATTTTGAATCGAAAGTAGGGATATGTGAAGCTATAATTGACTTGAGTCATTGTTAAAAAATCAAATCGGTTCAACCGTAAAAATCTTGAATCGTCCACCTTTCTGATCAGTTTTTAAATTTTTTGTTTAATTTATTTTAATAACTCTTGATTTACTTTAAAAATCATACTTATATATCTTATTGTTAAAAAGTGATTAATTTATTAATTAAACGGTCGATTTTAGTAAATTAATAAGTTTTTATAAACTAAAATTAATTAATTAATTTTCATTTAGTATTCTCCTTTTTAATTAAACTTCAGATTATTCGATATAGGTAAGGATAATCATGTTTCAAATTTTTTAAATCTTAAATTTTTTATCTTATATTGGATTTTTAAAAAGATTATTATGTAATAAAAAAGTACTCCTTAACATGTGCTATTTTCATTACAACTCATCACAATCAAATTTTGTTTTATATACCATATGATTGATAATGTCACAAAATGATTATTAAAATATACTTAATATTTTATTCATTATTTAAAGCATCGAAATGATTTACACCATCCATAATTTATTCAACTTACATAAGAAAACTATTCGAAGATAAAGGTTTAAGCATGGCTTCCTCATAACCTTCTGACGAGGAGGTCTACTCCATATTTTGGTTCAGTGACCAGCCTCAAATCAGGACAGTGTACGTACTTTGGTGACAAAACGAAGGAGAAATTGGAGACAAGACTAGAAATCAGGACTTTAAGTTCAGCAACTGCGAAGTGCTGACCCAAACATGTGCGTGGCCCCATTCCAAATGGCATGTACAGGTGAGGAAACTTGCAAGCGGCTTTGACTCCATTAACAAACCTCTCAGGATTAAACTCGTGAGCATCAGGTCCCCAAATTTCAGGGTCTTGATGCATAGTTACATTCAAGTTCCATAGATTCACCCCCTTTGGCACACTAATGTTACTGAATCTCATGTCCTGCAATGCCTCTCTAGACATTACAGTGACAGGAGGATAGAGACGCAGTGACTCCTGAATCACCATTGTCAACTGCAATATACTTTCTCCATCAGTATCTAAGTGAAAAATTGGAAAACATTTTAGACCCTCCAAGGATTGGTAGTTTTACTTACAGTTTTCATCTTGTGCAACGTGTTAGAATCAGGTTTTTGTCCTCCACAGACTTGAAGAACCTCGACACGAACCTTCTCTTGCCATTCAGGGTTTGATGCTAACAACATTAACGTCCATGTAGCAGCTATAGCAGTTGTTTCATACCCAGCTAAGCAAATGTTCTTGCAGTTATCAACAATGAATCTGTTGATACAATCGTTTCTTACATTACTGCTACTAGCACCGCTTATGATCTTGTGTACTATATCGTTCTCAGAGGTTGGTTCTTTCCTGTCATTCCCTGTGCTCATTATCAAGTCACGTACTTCTCTTTCAAGTCTCCATATCTCTCTGTTGCTCTTGGTTGGCAAGTACCTGAAAATTGCATAGTTTAGGAGACAAATATGTCTTAAAGAGTTCACAGACATTGATTTGAGTGTACAGAGAAAGTTAAACAAACCTCAAAATGGGAATTCCATTAGACATAACTTTCCTCGACATAGCTTCTTCAAGAGCTCGTAGCTTATGAAAAATTTCTCCTCCCTTCGAGTAGTTACTTCCAAAGCACGCCCTTGAAATCACATCCCCTGAGAAGCTTCTCATGTATTCATCGATTTTGATCTCAGAAATTCCACCCTCACTCTCAAGCTTGTCAGCCCATGATTTCATTAGCACCATGGAGGACTCCACCATTGATGGAATCATGTTCTACAAATCAAGATATCAAAGCTTTTAGCATTGGTTATGGACAAGGAAATCGAGTAAAAGACCAAGAAAAAGAGCCGAGTTTGCACCTTAACCTTCTCTGGATACAGTTCAGGAGCAAGAATTCTTCTCTGGTGAGCCCATTCTGTACCATTTGAGGTGAGAATGCCTCGGCCCAGTAGAGCACCTCGTTCCTTTTGTTGATACGAAGGCTTGCCTAGGTTCAAAGAAGTGCACTTGCTCATTTCTCTTACAACTTCAGGATTGTTGGTGTGCAGGATCGGTATGTTTCCTAGAGAGAACATGAACGTTGAACCTGGAAAAGAAGTGCACGAACAGAAAATGCTCATTAAAAAGTAACTAAACATGAAACATCACCTAATGATCTATATATATATATATATGTATACCGTATTCTTTTCTCCATCCATCGAAGAACGGGAAGAGTGATGAGGAACAGTTGTGGGTTATGATCTGTTCTTGTTGTTTTGAAGAATTTGAGAACTGGGACTTTGCCTTCCTCATTTCAGCTAAGTTTCCAAGCAGAAAACAAGGTGGTGGACCTCTGATACCTTGTTTTCTGAGCTTGGAACGTAGCCTTTCAGGTTTCAGAATCAGGGAATCACACGTTTGTAAAGCCAGGCTGAGAAACCCCGTCAACGCTATGAAAGCTAAGGTCTTGAGAACCAGAAACACCAACACCAACTCCATGACTATGGTTTCAAACTTTCAATGCATGGTTTAGTTTGAGACATGCACCAGTTTATAAAGATACAAAAATTGGAATATTCAACCTTATTCTACTAAAGATAGATTAAAAAAATTATATTATTTCAAAACATTTTACGTTTTCTATATTTTATTAATTATTTATTTGTTTTTACTAAAATGAATCATAACTTGATAATTAATCATGAGTTTAGTTATTCTTACTGGTTGAGAAATACTTAAAAATATTTCTTTGTACCTTTACTTATTTTATATTTATATTTTGAGGAACTCCTCATGTCTTTACCTATTTTAGGTTTGCACTTTAAAAAATAGCTATACCTACATATGTCTTTAACTATTTCATATTTGCAGAATAGGTAAAGACAACATTTTTTCTTTTATTATTATTATTATTAATTTCCTCGTTCTTATTATTATTGATTATTATTATTATTATCTAGATTACTATTAATTTATTATTATTATTATTATAGATTCGTAAATAAAAAATCGGCCTTTGTGATCCAAATTCTATTTAAATAGGCTTGATATCCTGAATCGTGGTCATTGTTTATCAATACTGACCCGACTTTTGCATAGCCATTGTTGACTAAAAGTCTCTATTAAGAATGTTACAATATAGACATTAATTGTTTGCAAAACACCTTCAGTTATTGATGAAATGTTTTCAATTAAAGTTGTTAAAACCTGGATTGGTTAATGATGTATAAGGTTGATAATGGATTGAATGTAATTCAGTTTGAAATTTGATTAAACTAATTCTTATTTAATAAAACAATATTAATTTCATTAATTAATTTTTAAAACCAGTTAATCAAATTTATAATTTTTAAATTCAACTTAATTAACTTGAAAAAATTCAAACTGTCTCGATCAATTCATCATTGATGTTTGTTTCTGAAACAAATATTTTAGGAAGACCGTGTAGTCCCTACCAATAAAGACTTCAAGTTTGGTAGGCCTAATTTCTACACTACCTCTATTAATTTACGATCTTCGTTTATTACACGTTAATACAAAAGTTTCTTAGTGCTTTTTTGGTTATATTTTTAGAGCTTTTTCTATCGCAATTTTTTTTAAATGACTATTTATTATAAAATAAAAAGGTATTTTTTTAGTATATATAGCTTTTTTGACAGTTAAAATATAACTTTTTAAGAAACTCAAATTTAGAGATTCTAATAAAATATAACTTTTTAAGAAACTCAAATTTAGAGATTCTAAAAAAATACTTTTTCAGGTAGATTTTTAAAATCAATTAATGAGCTTATTTTTTAGTCCGTTTTGTATGTTTTACACATAATTTCTACAATATCCACAAACTCATCTTCACATTTATTTTGGGAACTATATAATATTATTTGACTTTTTTATATGTTTTAATATTTATTTTTGATATTAATTTTATTTATGTTATAATCCATACAAAAAATTTGGTTAGATATATTTTCATTTATGTTTCATATGGTTTAAAATTATATAATAATTCATATATTGTGCTTTGCATATTGCTTAATATACTTTAAATAATATTTATATGCATAAACAATTTTTATTACAAAATAAAATATAGTTAAGATTAATAAAAGTACTTTTATTTTTATGTTACCAAACAGTCTACTCTATAAAGCTTTTTAAAATAAATTATTTTTTAATTGAAAATCAAACAGTCAATTGACTTCTTATAAAAGCACTTATAAAAAAAGCTTTATTGAAAAAGTTCCACTGTCAAAAGTTCTAATGATATAAACTCATCCAAATAGGCACTTAGCTAGCTCGTGATTATCCACTAATGCTTTTTGATGTCCTTTAATCATACTTTAATTGTCGTTAAATTACTTCTATCTAAAAATAATTTAAACTATAAAATCAATATTTCACTTTTTTTGATTGAACATTTCACTTTTTTATATTATGCAAGTTATTCAAATAAGAACGGATAAAAGCAAGTTTAATTATATTTATGAACTTTCAATTTTTTAAGTTTTATTGAATAATGTTTTAATATATCTTATAGTCTATAAAATCCTATATTTTTATTTGACAAAGTTGAGAGATTAAAGTTTACTTCGGGAAAAAGGCAATTGAGTCTTTTTTTTTCTTTTCCAAAGGATCCCATTTGGGTCAATTAAGAATGATCTAAAGGGTAGTTAGAGGAATTAGAAATATGAAGAAGGACACTCATCTAGAAAAGGAAGTATGAAAGCATGTACCTTATAAATACCTTTTTGAATTTCCGTCTCCTCAAAGGTGGAAACAATGGAACGTGTCTCCTTTAAAGGAAGAATAACAATAGGATGATTTAGATTTAAATTTAAGTATAATTTTTTAAAATATTTGTTCTAAATTTAAATTCAATTTTACTAATTTTAAATTTTAATTTAAACATGTTCTTTCTTCAAATTTGATCTTTAAAAAATAATTATTTTAGTTTAATTAGTTAAAATGGGATGAGACTTATTTGACTTTAAAATGACATCTTACTATCTCCAAAAATCATTTCAAAAGGGTCATATGTTCCTCGTGAGTCTTTGAGAACAATAAGATATAATTAATGTAGATTGGTGAACTATTGAGGATAGACTCCTAGATCTTTGTACTAGATTTCTGAAACAATGATGGAGCGACTTGAAATCCAAATAGCATAACATTCCATTAGTATTGTCCATTAGGAATATAAATGCAGTCTTATCTCGTTCTTCAGGGTGAATACCCAATCGCCAAAATCATGTATTGAGATCAAACTTTAAGAAGATAACAGCTTTTTTAAGGAATAGTGCTTGAGCACTTATCTTTGGTAAATGAAACTTGTTATCTTGCAGGAAAGTATTCAGAGGTTTGTAGTCAATGACTAATTTCTCTTTTTCACGTTTCTGCTCTGAACGTTTATTGAGATAAAATGCTTGACAAGCCCAATCCGACTTTGTAGGCTCGATAAATCTTTGCTTCAAAAGGATTGCACACTCATCATTTATGAGCTTCAGATCATCAGGATTCATCCCTGGATGTGTGGCTTTAGTAGGATTGATATCTTCGTTCTTCTTGAAAGGTACACTTATGAAAAAGTTAGCATTTTTTCAAAGAGGATATGGGTAAGAAAACTGTACATGAGAATCTGAACGGTATTCCAATAGTTTATTTCGAAGTACAGTGTATTGTGTAAGAAACTAGGTTAGTTCAATGTATGAACTGAATAGTGATCGATACCTGAGGCCTGTAGGTAGGATCTACAAAAGTGATGCTTTATTGTATGTATCTATACCAGTCAGGATGTCTGGGCCTGATAGATTGCTTTCAAGAACTTTAGTCCAAACTGTACATTGAGGAAAGAAACGAATGTTGATTCGTCTTCTTGTTATCAACCCAATCTTAAAGTAATTACCATCAGCAGTAGTAAAATATTTTTAATGAGAAGTCTATGCGTCAGATGATAAGATATTGGGCTTCATGATCGTACGACTGGATCCAGTATCTATAAATCCAATAGCCTTAACGGGCTTACCGCATTTATCCTATTGAAAGAGTTGGATCTGAATGTAAGGTATTTGTATTTGTGTACAATCTATTTTCAAACAAGTCTGCTGTAGTATGTATAATGAATCATCGTCTGTAGAGGCAGATGAAAGAGATGATTCTTCTTCAAATGTTGACACAGAGATAGCAAACTTGGTATCTTCGTCCTCTTGAGATTACTCCTCAATTAACTCTTCAAAGTCGTCGTTAAAATGAATTGGTATAATAGATTTAAGTTGTTGCAACAACTTGAGATCTTTCTTAGTTTTATGAGGACATTTATTTGCAAAGTGTCCATGCTGTCCACAGAGAAAACATCGAGTAGGCTTCTGTCGATGTGAGGACTTTTTGAAGAACTGAACAAATCTTCTTTTTGTACCGCCATTCTTCATTTCATAAGATTTCTTCCAAGGCTTATAGCCTTCTTTCTTCCTGTGGATCTTTCGCCTAGGATAGACTTGGTGAAGATGAGTTTTCTTCTTGCTATGACACTCACAAGTCTTTTTATTTTGTATTTGATCTAGAGATAAGGCTTCTTGCAAGCCTATTTGAGAACTAAATTGCCTTTAATGATATTCTTGAACAAGATATGATTATATAACTTATCAAGAGAAGCTAAAGCAAGTTGATAGATTTCTCAAAGAGATATTGTTCACATGTCTCGTTGTAAAGAGACTATGGTCATTTGTAGTTTTGGTTGCAGTTTATCTGGAATGGATGATAAAAAAGTATATTAAAGATTAACATAATTCCATCCATTCAAGAGATAATACATTTCCGTCATACATTGTTAATATTTCTAGATATCACGCTTATCAAGAAAACAACATTTTATAGCGAAATATTCTTGACGAATTTGTTTGTCAATGAGCTAAGAATCACCAATAAATTTTTTATTAATTATACCAAGTAGAACTCCAGCTGTAGTGACTTGAATGTATTGAAGGCGTTAATAATCTTTATATACTTTGTTACTATTTTCGCAATGTATCAATGAAACGAGATATGAATTTAGATAAAAAATCTAGCATGTGATAATTAAGTCTGGTCATTTGAAGATCAATCTATGAATTGAGTTTTGTTTAAATGGTCATTGTTTATCAATGCTCACCTGACTTTCGCCTAGCCATTGTTGACTAAAAGTCTCTATTAAGAATGATACAATATAGACATTAATTGTTTGCAAAACACCTTCAGTTGTTAAAACTTGGGTTGGTTAATGATGTATAAGGTTGATAATGGATTGAATGTAATTTAGTTTGAAATTTGATAAAATTAATTTTTATTTAATAAAATAATATTATTTTAATTAATTAAAACTTTAAAACCAGTTAATCCAATTTATAATTTTTAAATTCAAAATCGATTTAAAACTTAATTAACTTCAAAAAATGTAAACTGTCTCGATCAATTCATCATTGATGTTTGTTTCAGATGAACTGGTTAGGTGCCTTAAACAAATATTTTAGGAAGACCATATAGTCTCTACCGATAAAGACTTCAAGTTTGGTAAGCCTAATTTCTACACTACCTTTGTTCCTAATATTTTATAAATTCATGATTTATTTGACAAAGTTGAGAGATTAAAGTGTGCTTATAGAAAAAGTCCATTGAGTCTTTTTTTTTTGGTCAATTAAGCATAATCTAAAGAGTAGTTAAAATACTCTTTCTGAATTTCCCAAGTTTGGGGCAGTCTCCTCAAACGTGGAAACAATGGAACGTTTCTCCTTTAATGGAATAATAGCAATAGGATGAATTATATTTAAATTTAATTATAGTTTTTTAAATTATTCGTTCTAAATTTAAATTCAATTTTACTTGAGTGAATAGTAAAATCAAGCTGCTTACATGTCATATGTAATTAATGATAAAGTGATATTCCATATTTACATTTCTATTAATTTTGTTAACCAAAATACTTGATTACAAAATTATTAATATTAGACAACTCAATTAAAACATAATTGTTGAAAGTATTTGATTATAAAATTTACTATAAAAATTAACAATGACAATAAATCAGGTAGAGTCTAACTTGAGTCAGCCTAACCTAAGTTTTAGCATGAGCCAGACTTAGCCCAGCCTAATTTTTTTAACGTATAAAACGACATGAGCTAGACTTAATCTAGCCTAATTTTTTAAAAATTAAACGTACAAAACGATGTCGTTTTACTTTTAAAAATAACAATACGAGACCCGATTAACCAAAATCTAGCCCGTTAACTTAGAGCCGAGAGAGTCGGGTCGGACCCAATTATCTCTATCAAAAGTGTTGTTGTATCTTATAAGAATCATACTCGTGTATATCTTATTCTCAATATTGTGCTGAGTTAAATTGTAAATGGATTATTATGTAATAAAAAAGTACTCCGTAGCATTATACACCATATGATAGATAATTTTACAAAATGAATATTAAAATATACTTAATATTTTATTCATAAATTGAAATATCGAAATGATTTACACCATCCATAATTTATGCAACTTACATAAGAAAGCTACTCGAAGATAAAGGTTTAAACATGGCTTCCTCACAACCTTCTGACGAGGAGGTCTACTCCATATTTCGGCTCAGTGACCAGCCTCAAATCAGGACAGTGTACGTACTTTGGTGACAAAACGAAGGAGAAATTGGAGACAAGACTAGAAATCAGGACTTTAAGTTCAGCAACTGCGAAGTGCTGACCCAAACATGTGCGTGGCCCCATTCCAAATGGCATGTACAGGTGAGGAAACTTGCAAGCGGCTTTGACTCCATTAACAAACCTCTCAGGATTAAACTCGTGAGCATCAGGTCCCCAAATTTCAGGGTCTTGATGCATAGTTACATTCAAGTTCCATAGATTCACCCCCTTTGGCACACTAATGTTACTGAATCTCATGTCCTGCAATGCCTCTCTAGACATTACAGTGACAGGAGGATAGAGACGCAGTGACTCCTGAATCACCATTGTCAACTGCAATATACTTTCTCCATCAGTATCTAAGTGAAAAATTGGAAAACATTTTAGACCCTCCAAGGATTGGTAGTTTTACTTACAGTTTTCATCTTGTGCAACGTGTTAGAATCAGGTTTTTGTCCTCCACAGACTTGAAGAACCTCGACACGAACCTTCTCTTGCCATTCAGGGTTTGATGCTAACAACATTAACGTCCATGTAGCAGCTATAGCAGTTGTTTCATACCCAGCTAAGCAAATGTTCTTGCAGTTATCAACAATGAATCTGTTGATACAATCGTTTCTTACATTACTGCTACTAGCACCGCTTATGATCTTGTGTACTATATCGTTCTCAGAGGTTGGTTCTTTCCTGTCATTCCCTGTGCTCATTATCAAGTCACGTACTTCTCTTTCAAGTCTCCATATCTCTCTGTTGCTCTTGGTTGGCAAGTACCTGAAAATTGCATAGTTTAGGAGACAAATATGTCTTAAAGAGTTCACAGACATTGATTTGAGTGTACAGAGAAAGTTAAACAAACCTCAAAATGGGAATTCCATTAGACATAACTTTCCTCGACATAGCTTCTTCAAGAGCTCGTAGCTTATGAAAAATTTCTCCTCCCTTCGAGTAGTTACTTCCAAAGCACGCCCTTGAAATCACATCCCCTGAGAAGCTTCTCATGTATTCATCGATTTTGATCTCAGAAATTCCACCCTCACTCTCAAGCTTGTCAGCCCATGATTTCATTAGCACCATGGAGGACTCCACCATTGATGGAATCATGTTCTACAAATCAAGATATCAAAGCTTTTAGCATTGGTTATGGACAAGGAAATCGAGTAAAAGACCAAGAAAAAGAGCCGAGTTTGCACCTTAACCTTCTCTGGATACAGTTCAGGAGCAAGAATTCTTCTCTGGTGAGCCCATTCTGTACCATTTGAGGTGAGAATGCCTCGGCCCAGTAGAGCACCTCGTTCCTTTTGTTGATACGAAGGCTTGCCTAGGTTCAAAGAAGTGCACTTGCTCATTTCTCTTACAACTTCAGGATTGTTGGTGTGCAGGATCGGTATGTTTCCTAGAGAGAACATGAACGTTGAACCTGGAAAAGAAGTGCACGAACAGAAAATGCTCATTAAAAAGTAACTAAACATGAAACATCACCTAATGATCTATATATATATATATATGTATACCGTATTCTTTTCTCCATCCATCGAAGAACGGGAAGAGTGATGAGGAACAGTTGTGGGTTATGATCTGTTCTTGTTGTTTTGAAGAATTTGAGAACTGGGACTTTGCCTTCCTCATTTCAGCTAAGTTTCCAAGCAGAAAACAAGGTGGTGGACCTCTGATACCTTGTTTTCTGAGCTTGGAACGTAGCCTTTCAGGTTTCAGAATCAGGGAATCACACGTTTGTAAAACCAGGCTGAGAAACCCCATCAACGCTATGAAAGCTAAGGTCTTGAGAACCAGAAACACCAACACCAACTCCATCACTAAGGTTTCAAACTTTCAATGCATGGTTTAATTTTAGACATGCACGAGTTTATAAAGATACAAAAATTGGAATATTTTTTACGTGGAATCTTGACCGTTTCAGGGCAAGAAGGAAACAAAAGAGTGTTTGGTGAAGGTAATGGACCTACCACAAAGCTTGGATAGTTCTGTTTATTTTGTTGTTTTTCCTTCTGAAATCGAAAGTAAAAGAATGTTATTTGACCTTGAAGATGAAGCAAGACTAGCAAAGATAAGAAAGACTTGAAAAAAGCTCGAAGACCTTGAAAAAACCATTAGCAAAAAGATGTCAGCTTTTTATGAATTTTCTGCATCACAGCTTTCTTGATGCTAACTTGAGCATTTTGTTTGATGTGGAATGCTTGTTTTGATTCCTTTTCTGGCTTCTGATTGATGCCCCAATTTTAGACATGATAAATTGAGATTAAACCGTCTCCAATTGAATAAACTAATATTATTTAAATTAATTAAAATTTTAAAATTAGTTCAAAAATTTTAAAATTAAATTCTATTTAAAACTTAATTGACTCGGAAAATCCAAATCGTCTCAATCAATTCATCACTGATGTTGGCATCTTAAGTGGTTACTTGCCTTAAACCAATATTGTAGGAAGACCATATGGTCTCCATCACCGAAGACTTCCAAGTTTGGCAGGCCTAATTTCTAAACCACACTCTTTTAGTTTACGATTTTCGTCTATTACACGCTAATACAAAAGTTTCTGACTTAGCTAGATCGTGATTAAGCACTAACGCTTTTTGGTGTACTTTAATCATAGTTTAATTGTCATTAAATGATTGGTAGTATGTTTCCAAAATCTACTCATTGCTTTCTTAAATTAACTTTTTATCATGCTCGATAAAACTAAAATATAAATTAATTTTAACTATAAAATGGATATTTCTTTTTTTTTCTATTATGCAACTTATTCAAACGTGAATATTTTAGACTTAAAAATGGGTAAAAATAAGTTTTAATTATATTTATGAACTTAGGTGTAAAGTACACTTTAACCCTTCAAAATTTTAAGTTTTATTAAATTATATTTTAACTTATCTTATAGTCTTTTAATTTAATAAAATCGTATCATACACGCTATATTAAAGTATATTTTTGACTATTATTTCATAAGTTTAGAGATTAAAGTGTACTTTAGAAAAAGTTAAGTGGGTCTTTTTCCAAAAGAAAGATTAGTTGATTGAAGCTTATTAATAGTCGTTAAGAGTCGTGCTTGCCCATTTTTGGGGCAGGCTCGAGTCATTATTAGATTTCGGCTGATAGTATATTTTACTCTCGCATGACAAGTGAAGTCACTCCCTAAATATTTGGTTAAACTTATACTAGTAGACTCTTTTTTCAGTTTTTTTTTTCTGTACATTTTGTTAGAGAAGAATTTTTTTAAGAAGTCAGTTGATTATTTAATTATTATTTAAAAAATAATTTTTTAAAAAAAGCTTCATATAGTAAACTGTTTGGTAACATAAAATTAAAAAATATTTTTAATTTTAATTATATTTTATTTTGTAATAAAAAATTTATGCATATAAAAATTATTTAAAGTATATTAGACAATATGCAAGGCACAATATATTAATTATTATATAATTTTAAACCATATTAAACTTAAATTGAAATATATCTAACCAAATTTTTTATATAAATTATAACATAAGTAAAACTAATATTAAAAATAAATATTAAAACATATAAAAGGCTAAATAATATTATATAAACCTCAAAATAAATATCCAAGTTGAGTAAATAGTTAAATACATAATAAACGAGAAGATGAGTTTGTGAGTATTGTGAGAATTATGTGTAAAACATAAAAATAAAAGAGACTAAAAATATATTCATTAATTGATCTGAAAAATTTACTTAAAAAAGTATTTTTATAAAAACTTCAAATTTTAATTTCTTAAAACTTATATTTTAAATATAAAATAGATCACACCTATAAGCGGGAAATATATAACAGTAGGCTCCACTGTCACGTAGACTTTGATGTCTACTTTCTCGTCAAAGTACAATTTTAGCCTTAGGATTCTCTTTGAGTCAAGGAAGAATAGTCCAAAGAGTAGTTAGATAGAGGAATTAGAAATATTGAAAACGGACCACTCATCTAGAAAAGGAAATATGAAAACATATACTCTAAAATACCCTTTTGAATTTCCAGATTCTCCAAGTTTGAGTTAGTCTCCTTAAAGGTGGGAATAACAAAACGTGTCTCCTTTAACGGAAGAACCGCAACAGGGTGAATTAGACTTATGTCAAAATTGATATGATTTGAGTAAGTAATTTATAATTTAAGTTTGTTTTAAAAATTACATTTTAATTAAAGTATGTATGTATTTTATGTATATTAAAAAATCACATATACTTGTTGATCAAATTTAATTTCTTGTTATTGAAGTTTGGTTCAAACCTAATTTAAATATGTTTAAATACAAATTTTAAATTTAACTCAATTTTTTATTTTAAATTTTTAGAAATCTGATAATTAATAAATATCTAAAATCAATTAAAATTCCAGTAACATATCATTTCTTACTTTCACGGTTGTGCCCGAAGGAAATAAAGTAATTGACGTCGTAGCACTCTTCGAGTTGAAGTCAAGAGGCAAGAGGCCTTTTGAAGAGAGATGGAAATTGCCTCCGAGCTCAACTTAAGATCTGCTTAAGCCTTACATGACCCAAGACTCGACCTTTTCAAACAAGTAAAACAACATTATTTTTGTATTTTTAATTTTTTAAAAAAATTAACGGGGCTCTAACCAAGCCATCGTCATGCTTACTTCTGAAAGAACATACCCTATTGCTATTTATTTGTCCACTTTTGTGGACTTACTTTACTAAAATTACGTGCATAGCAAAAGAGGAATTGTACTGCGGTGGTGAGAGGGTAGTTCTGAAATACTCAGGTACCGCAAAATCGCTTTCTACTTTAGGTGGACGGAATTACCTTTGTCTCGTCTTGTCCCAGAATATGACAGGTTTTGGAAATTTTGATGTATTGAAAGGCCAAGTCGGACTTACAAAATTTGTCCCAGGGAAGTTTGACGAAGATTACTGTTACGGTTTAATTGTTCCACGTTAGTAATAAAAGAGACATGAAGTTTATAGGTTTATGAACTCTCCTATCCTTTAGGCTAAT
>JAOQMP010000003.1:35309234-35327657 GCA_027563575.1 Erythroxylum pedicellare
ATTTATCAATCCAATTATTGTATATAGTATGTTGCAATTCTAGGGTTAATTATTTGTGTAGATTAATCATGAAATTACTCTTGTATTTTGGGTATAATTTTCTTACAGTCAAGAGAAGAGATGCCTCCGTCGAGAAAATAGTAGATGTGTAACTTGTTCTTATAGGTAAACTTATCCTACCAACAAATATCAACGCTTGAAACTAAATAAAGCCTACAAATAATACAATTGGTTGTTGTTGTTGACTGTATATTTTTCGTTGTTATATGATAATAATAATACAAGCATAAGTATCTTTAGTTGTTCTCATATTGTCCTATTGTCTGGTTCTGGAATGTCGGGTTAGACCCGATTGCAAGTAATTGGGTAGTTCGATTGGATTTAAAGGTTAATTATGTCAAAAGGCAGTTTCCGCGTTGTTGCCATTAATGATCGTGATAGATCCAACTTTCTTCTTTTTCTATATTTGCAATTGTATCCTTGCAAATAAGCCCTCATATAGTATTTACCCTTATCTTTACATTTCTCTTTTTCACTCCAAAAATTTATATATTTCAAATACTTTTGACAAATTATAAATCTCTCATTTAATTATTCTCTTATGCCTCAAATTTATGAAAACAATATTTTTAATTAGGAAAAACTACAATGATTCTCATAAAAAGACAATTATTGTTAATATAAGTTCATATTATAACGAAAAATATAAGTATTTTTATTTAATTGTAATGCTTAATTTGGAGGAAGAGTCTTAGAGCAATTAATAAAAGTTGCTACTTTGTGTCCTTCAGGTCACAACAGTCTTTTTATAAAAAGTACAAGAGAATGGTTGTGTATATCGATAACTTCTCTAAACTCTCATAAAACAACGAGCTTTGTATATCGAATATTTTAAATAAAAATTCTTTAAAATATATTTAGAAATTAGAGAATAATTACATATATATTTTTAGTAAATATTTAAGCTATTTTTTGAAAATATTTGGAAGTTAGAAAGCAATTATATAAACTGAGTATCAAAAAAGTAATTATGTAAATGTGATGGGGAAAGATGGGTCAAAGGTGAATAAAGGTAAATGTTAGGGGTTGAAATCGAAATAAAAGAAAGAAAAGGGACCAAAAAGAAATATGAAAGAAGGGAGAATTATTTGAGACTAGTGGAAGTGGCATCACTTTTTAATCTTTTGATGAAATCTACTTGCTTTGGACCCGTCTTTTTTATCTCTATCGATTTCATGTGAGCTCTCCAAGTCTTCTCCGTCTCCTTCTTCCTCTCTCTCCATTATACTCATTCCAGCTCATGTGATCGGTAAGTGACTACCCACTTCTCTTTTTCTTGTTTAGAATGCGTTGATTTGTTCAATTTTTAGATTTGGTTCTGGACGTGGTTATTTGAGCTAATCTGATTGAGTTTGATGTCTTTACTTTTTGTGTTTACATCATTGCTTAGTCTGATTGATTTAGTACGGAATTCTAATTGAGTAGAAGGCTCAGTTGGGAGAGAGTTGTTGGATTTTAAAATCTTGCTTCCTCTTTTCTATTATTCAGCTTTTTTTTTGAGATTGGAGATTCGTTTTGGACAAAAGGGTATTCTAAAGATTCGTTTTTTAGAATGAGTTTGGTCCTTGTTTTTATTTTGGCACATAGTCTTGAGTAGTCATATCTTGATTGGTTGTTTATAGAAGGTATTAGCTTTGAGATGCAAGCATTGTCTGAGTTTTGCTTGGTGAAATTTGATTCTATTACTGTAATTCCAGGTGGGTTATAAAGGTAAGAAATGGTGGCTGAGTCTTGGTTTCGTAGCCTGTGGAAGATCCCACGAAAGCATGAATCTGTTCCTGAGAAGGCATCGATTGGAGTTTTGGCGTTTGAAGTTGCAAGCCTGATGTCTAAGGTAGTCCACCTATGGCAGTCTTTAAGCGATAAACAGATTTCTAAGTTGAGAGATGAGATACAAAATTCTGCTGGGATTAAGAAGCTTGTATCAGAAGATGAGGAATTTATTGGTGGGTTGATTCGTGCTGAAATGATTGAGAGCACGGTACATGTGGCTAAATCTGTAGCTAGAATCTCAAAGAAATGTAGTGATTCTAGTTTGAAGAGTTTTGAGCATCTTTTCGATGAATTGCTCAAGATTGGTGCTGACCCATATGGATGGACGTTTACATGTAAGAAGATGGACAAAAAGGTTAAGAAAATGGAGCATTTTGTGTCGGTCAATGCTACTCTGCATCAGGAAATGGAAATGCTTGCAGACCTTGAACAAACTGTGAGGAGAATGAAGGGCAACAACCCTGAGCCAGATAATTTACTCGACTATCAAAAGAAGCTTGTTTGGAAGCAGCAGGAGGTGAAGAATCTGAGGGAAATCTCACTTTGGAATAGAACTTATGATTATGCAGTTTATCTTTTAGTAAAATCACTGTTCACAATATTCAGTAGAATCAATAATTTGTTTGGATATTATCCCGTGGTTTGTTCTGGAGACTCAAGTGTTCCAGATTCTGATTATATCTATCGCAGTCAGTCAGTTTCTGCATTATTGCATCCTCCGGTGCACCCATCTGAAAATGCTGGTATTCCCAGATTCACTTCTGGCCCCCTTGACAGATTCCCTCTGAAATCAGGCCCGGTTACAAAGTCAAATATGACCAACAACTTCCACTCAGGGCCCCTTGGTAGCTCAGCCACCAAGTCAGGCCATAGTTCTGGAAGGAATACCAATGCACACTTCTTTTCTGGTCCAATTGAGAGACCAATTACAATGTCAGGTCCAATCTCTAGTACAAATAAAAGAAGCAAGAAAATTTGGCGGTCTATTCGATCACCTTCTCCTCATATAAAGACACCACATTCGAAAGCAAATCGGCTCACTCAAGTTGGACCATTTAAAGGATGCATGGTAGCAGGAAACAATTCACCTGTGGCCAACTGTCACATTAGTTCAGCTGGTATTCAGTCTGGAATTCTTGATGTATCCAAGGAAAGTAATTCTGGACATCCTCCTCAGAGCAGTCTAACTCATGCCAGCCCATCAATATTCAACTACCAAAGTAAGTTACTGGCTGCTCTTCCGGACACCCTTGGAGCTGCTGCTTTAGCACTGCATTATGCAAATGTTATTATTGTAATTGAGAAACTAGCTGCATCTCCTCACTTGATTGGCCATGACGCCAGAGATGACCTCTACAATATGTTACCAGAAAGTGTAAGATCTGCTCTGAGGGATAGACTAAAGCCATACTCAAAAAACTTGGCTTCATCAGTTTATGATACTGTGCTTGCAGGAGAGTGGACTGAGGCAATGGCATCGATTTTGGAATGGTTGGCACCGCTTGCTCATAACATGATAAAATGGCAATCAGAGCGTAGTTTTGAGCAGCAAAACTTTGTTTCTAGGACAAATGTGCTTCTTGTACAGACCCTTTACTTTGCAAACCAAGAAAAAACAGAAGCGACGATAACTGAGCTTCTGGTTGGCCTAAATTATGTCTGGAGATTCGGGCGGGAACTCAATGCCAAAGCTTTGAAGGAGTGTGCTGGCAATAAGGTATTTGATGAATTTACGGAGTTAGATAAATAGAACTGCTGTCATAGTTGTTGACATCACTGGCAAAATCCTGGTTGCACTCCCATCAAATGGATTCCAGGATTGCCAATGCCCGAGACACTGGCACCTTTCCCAGTCTATGAGGCTTCTCAATTCAATGCATACGTTTGGTTTACGCTCCTTCTGCTGAGGAGATCAAGGCAGGGTCTTCACTGGAATTTCTTATACTATGTAGTATTATCAGTCGGTTGAAATTATATTTGAGCTCCCATATAGCTAGCTAGGTTTTACCTTTACTTATGGGTGGAGATTTTCCGCTATTAGTTGCTTAAAGAAGTGGCTGCTTTATCCATTTTGTAAGCTGATGTAGTCTTATTAAGCTGCTGTTGGGTAATTTGTGTATATTCAGAAGAAATTTCTACCACTGTTTATTGTATATTTGTTTTGTACGAGTTATAACTATTTGCATTGAGATAAACATTCTGGTTTTAGTAATATTGTTGTATCTATGACTTGGTTGTAATAAACCTGCTTTTTCTATATCAGGTTTCTTAAACACATCTTGCTCTTGAACTTTTCCTTTTTGCACTCGCCAGAATGGCAATGGCAATGGCAATAAACCTGTCAGTTCCACAACTAACTTCTGGCAAGATCATTTCTTTTTAGCTGTTTCGTTGACTATTCCGTGGAAGTGATTTATGATATTGGTAATGAATGCAGTTCATAGTCTCAGTGATACTGTTGTTAGATCTTCATGGCTATTGATTGTATTTGTAGATAATCAGGATGACAATTTTGGTCCGGCTAGGCTGAGCAACCTGAACGAGTTCAGATCGTTTCAGACAAAATGATGCTGTTTTGATAAGTTGTAATGGATGCAGTTCCTAGTCTCACTGATACTGTTGTTATATCTTCATGTATTGATTGTATTTGTACATTATCAGGGATGATAATTTTGGTCCGGCTTGACGAAGCAACACAAACCAGTTCGGATCGTTTTAGGACAAAATGATGCCGTTTTGTTAAAACTTGACAAAATGGTGGAAAACTTCCCTAAATACAGGTTTACTTTTTTTTCTCTAAATCCTGGTTTTCTAGCACTAATTGTAGATGCATTGCATCTAATCAATCATCCGTCCTTTTTCCTTTGAAATATTTAACCAAGATAAGGACATTTTCATTTTCTTGTCTTGTTCTGTTATGAACAACTTTCCTCTCTATCACACATCTCTTCTTCTTTTCTTGGATAAGATGCTAGTTAGATGAGGCATGGCATGTTAAACTAAAATCTGTTGTTACATGTATTGTTTTAACCCAAAGATAATGACAAAAGGAACAGTAAAAGGTTTTTGTTAACAATAATGTTTAAAATGATCAATCAGAACCATAAACAAACAAAGAGGAACATTAGACAATGTGTGGAAAAGGACTCCATTCTTTGTCTTTATTTCTTTTGGTTTACCATCAAAACTCAAAACGGAAGTTTGAAACTTTTTTTAAAAGATTTTTTAATTTTAATGTTTAACTTTTTAAAGACTTTAATTAAATCATAATTATCATCACACTTAGCCTGAATTTTTGCAATAAATTAGAATCTGGAGAGGTTTGATAGTACGCAGCCTTACTCTTACATAATAGAGAGACTGTATTCGATAGGCTCATTTTAATTAAATATTTTAATTAAAAATGTGATTGATATTTAAAAAATTATATGACATTTTCTCCTCAGTATAATTTATAGAACCATTACATGTGTTTATTACAATAAGTTTTTGTGTAATTTAAAAATATATTTTTATTTTATATCAGTAAAATATTAATTAATTAAACTCGAACTTTTAAGCATGTTTTAACGAAAAATTATTTTTTAATTAAAAAATTCCAATTTTAATTTAAAGAATATTGTCTTACAATTTCAAGAAAATAATTAATTTTAATAAAAAATAGATAGCGTATTTTCATTATAAATTAAGAAATTTTAAAAAAATTGAATTGAAAATTAAGATCAGAGGAAAGGCAAAATAAATCATTAAAATATATATATATAGATAATTATTTTCTCAAATTAATTAAGGTTGTATATCACCACCAAAAAAAAAAAAACGATCAGTTATACTCATTTTCAATAGTATCATAATCAGGAATGTACAAGATTAAAATTGAAATTTAATATTCTTTATTAATTGAGTTTAAAACAAGAGAGAGATTGGAAAGTCATTTCCTTTGAATGGTAAGTGAACCTCAAGCCTCGCCCCTCTTTCTCTCCCTAATTTCGCTATAATCTTCCTGTCATCGTCCTCTCTCTCTTTCCCTCTTCTCCTTCTTGTTCTTTCTCTCTCTGCAACCGTTGTTTGGCTTTAATGTCCGCGCCGAGGTCTCGCCGAACGACGTCGTTGAGAGACACCTCCAGTGATTCCGAGAAGTTGGAGGAGGCCACTGGAAGCTGGGACGATGCACTCGACTGGCTTAAGCTCGAGGTCCTCCAGTTCTCTCACTTTCTTTGTCCTTGTTTCTTTTTTTTTCTTTTTATCTGCATTTTGATTGATTTATCTCTTTTGTTTTGTTTGAGAACAGAACCCTAACGCCCTCTCGTGCTCGGTTCCCCATCGTTCAAATTACAAGTGCTTGCTTGAGGCGGAGCGGGTTGTCGCTGAGGTTTGCCTTTCTCTAGAATTATCTTTTCTTGAAGTCGATTCTGCAAGTGCAATTTCTTGATTTTCTTTTAGGATCAGAAGCTATTCTAGTTTTATTGCTTGGAGTTTTTAGGTTTATGGTGTTTAATTGGTATACGCATCAAGAATGTAGTTTAGTTTTGATGGAATAGAAGAAGTTATCAAAATTCTAACTTGCACTGGTGTTGTGTTCGGTTGTTACTGTGCAAAGCCCACTGATCACGGAAACTACGTTGGGATCAAAAGAATCAATGCATCTTTGGTTCTTTTGTGCTATAAGTCAAGTATAGACATTCATTAATGCTAGTGTGAGGCCATGTGGCATCGATTTTCATTTGCCGATCAAGTACCTTGTTTCTTGATGTGTCACTAGTGACAAGCAAACCAAAGATTTTGTCTTGTACTGGTTGATGTCTTTAGTTTACCCATATGTTTGTGACAATTTAGTTTGACTATAATGTTGACATGATAGATTGCCAGCTGTTCTAACATTCTGTCGATTTTTCTAAATTCAATGCAAATACGTTAAAATTCCATAAATTTATATTAACCAGAAGAAGTTAACTGGTACTCCCATTTCTTCATAATTGAAGCTTACTCAACTGCACAATTACGCAGTTATATTTTACCCCTAAAGATGCAAGTTTCTACTAAGGCTGTTACTCTGCAAAGACCAATAAACAGTGATCGTTTACTCTTGTCAATACCTCTTCTGGCTGCCACTATTTTGAATTTGGAAGTAGTGGTTTACGCACCACTGTAACTGTAATGGGTATCTTTATATTATGATGTCGGAAAAAAACCAAACACACTGCATCTTTTATTGTTGAAGCTGTAGTTCAAGTAGCTTCTTGTTTATGTGAATTGAATTTCAGCGTCATATATAATTAGTATAAGCACATTATCTTGGGTCATCTCTTGATGGGGTGATTCATCATATATAATTAGTATAAGAAAAAGTCTTGGGTCTTTTCTTGATGGGTAGTAAATCACCAAAAGGTCTGGTTGGGTGGTTTGTTGAGAGTATACAGACCAGGCGGATTGCTAAAGCGATGATGTACAAAGTGCTATCCCAAACACTTTTTGACATGCTAGGTTGGTATAGCCAATCCGAGCCCATGTGTTTGGCTTGGAAAGTGAACATAAACTTACCTGTCTAGATCTTTACATTTCAAGGATACTATGTTGAGCTTAAAGAGGAATTGAAGTGACATTTATAGGCCCTGCCAACTTTTGATGGAATGTACTTAAAATTCTAAGGGACAATGTTGAAAAGTTATAAAGCCAATTTCATGTGATATTCTAGTCTATGTGGAGAATCTTGACACTTAACTGTACACTTTTTATATTCTTAGTAATCTTAACTCAATCAGATCATGCAGGCCAATTAACTTAGTCCAAGTCCAATGATGCCATGGTTTGGTTAGAGGTGGTATGTGTGTGGCCCTGTGGACGTCCTCATTGAGCATTGTGTAGATGTACTTGACATTTGTTTCTTCATCTGTGTCTTCTGTAGGAACTGAATTTGCTTTTATCGGTGATTAGAATTTCTGCAATATTTGATGAGAAAATTTCTTACCTGTTCTCTTTTTGTAACTATTGGGGTTCTTTGGACAATGTTCGGATGTGGACTTTGCTTTCAGGGACATGGTGTTGTGCTTGTTAATATTGATGAAGCTGGCACCTTGATAGTGACTAACTATCGACTTATTTTTCTGGTAATTTTGCACTTTCTAACTCTTCATTTGAACATTACTCTGTTTCAGTTGCATACCTCAATTGCATCCCATCTTTTGATTTGTCTCTTTCCTGGTATTTTTTCATACAAACATGTAAGAAGCTAATGAATCAAGTTTCTTCATTATAACGAGGTGTACTCTTTGTGTTACTGCATTCTGCATGCATGCTTCACAAAGAAGTCGTAATTTTACTTTTTAATTCCTTTTCAAGAGTGAGGGAACTGAAAATGTCATTGCACTTGGAACAATTCCACTGGCAACAATTGAGAAGTTCAACAAAATTGTAAGTTGTTATTCTTTAGTATGTTTAGCAGATGAATTTGGTACTGCTTGTTTTTTTTCATGCGTTAACTATTGTTAAGAATTTTTGTTTGATTCTCTACCCTGGGTTTTCATTCAGCCGTATTATTGGTTGACAGTGTGTGCAATTTTTCTTTCTGGGTTGTATCTAGGTTGTTAAGATTCAATCGGCCCCTCGCCAATCGGACAAGACCTCTTCCCGTCGACTTCTGCTGGTCATTGGTATGCATTATACTGGTTCATTTCGTTGAATCTATTTCTCATTTTGTATCAATTTAACTTTTTTGCATTGTGGGAGAAAATATGAACATGATTTGAGCTTCTTACTATATGTCATTTACTGTTTTAGCTTTTGTGGTTCTGTATTTGCATGCATAGACACGTTCTGTGGGATTACCATGGGGGGGTGGGGGATGTAAGTTTGGGGTGCATGATAATATGTTTGCTCTGTGTTTGTTCTCTGCTGACTGTCGTTTAGGGTGCTTAGCCCATAGCAGATATAAAGTTTATACATGCAAGGCATGGAAAGTGGTTGAATACCTAATTCGCGTGCAGTACTTATATCTTACTTGGTCAGTGGAATGGAAGTTATTCGCATTGCCTCATAATTTATTTTCTTTTTTGATCTTTCGCATATTCAGAGGTTTCTAGTTGTTATTGTATACGTGGTCCTTGGTTTGACCCTAACAGAATTAAGACTTCTCTTGTACTCTACAGGCAAGGATATGAGAATAATAGTCTTTGGTTTCCGTCCTCGAACAAAGCAGGTAATGCTTCTCTTTATAGGGTTTATTCTGTTCTTGTTCATATGGTTTATGATGTTGTGGTTTTCATTTTATACGTGTAAAATGTTGTAATTGAAAGTAACTTTGGGAGAAGTTCAAATAAATTGCCATTGCTTCCCTATTTGTGGCAATTCTGTGGTTTACCTTTTCTAGTAGTTTCCTAGCAATATATACTCTTTGAAGTACTCGAGCATAATTATTCCGGGAAACTCAATAGTTACAGCAAAATGCTTTAACTGTTTTTGAGGGATGGTCCTATCCTTTGCTTAAAATGTCGGTGTTCTAATTAGTTGTAGGTTAAACCTCTTGTAGCTGGTTTGAAAAAAGGAGTGCATCTCTCTAATTGATTTGACTAATCTGACAGCAAAAGCAGTTTCAATTCTAAGTGAATAATGCCTTTGTAAAGTGTATGTCTATCTTTCAGCAAATTAAAGTATGGATTCATGAATGGAAGGAGAAATGGACGATCTTTTGAATCTTGGATTTATCCATTGCTCTGACCTTTCTCGTCCTTTATCCCCCTTTTTATATCCTTTTAGTAAACTATTCTTCAATTCCATTCTTCTGTTTGAGTGCTGAATTTAATACAATGTACTTACCAGAGTGTGTTGATTATTTTCATTGTATAGAGGCGGACAATATATGATGCATTGTTGAGGTCTACGAAGCCATCAAGACTCTGGGATCTTTATGCTTTTACTTGTGGGCCCTCCAAATTCACTAATCTTAACCCCAAAATTCGACTTCTGAATGAATATTTTCGTCTTCTTGGAAGAGGCTCCTTTTCTGCATCGATGGAAATGATCGAGCAGGGGTCATATACATTTTCTAATGACTTGTGGAGAATCAGTAGTATTAACTCAAATTACACAGTGTGTGAGAGCTATCCATTTGCCGTGATTGTTCCAAAATCAATTAGGTAAGGTGCTTAATAATTGCAATGCAGCAAAATAATGGAATTGGACGCAAAAAAAGAAAAGAAAAGATTATGCATTGAGATCCATAATCTTTTCCTTGTCACTCACTATTACTGTTTTTCATGACCCACTAAATCTGAATTTTATAACTGATTCTTGCATGGTCCAATTGTAGCGAGGAAGAAGTGCTCCAAGCATCCACGTTTCGTGCTAGGTGTCGTTTGCCCGTAATATCTTGGTGTCATCCTGGTATGGAGGAACTGAACTCATTATTTTGATTATCAGGATCTCCATTCTTATGCCTGTACATACATATATACAGAATCAGGGGCAGTCCTTGCACGTTCATCCCAACCCTTGGTTGGTCTTATGATGAATATGAGGAGGTAAGACAAAAGTTTGCTTTTTCACCACCCATTAGGAATATGTTCATGATATATCCTCTTTTCCTTTTTCATGGTTACGTATGACTGTTTGAAATTGTTGAACGAGCCTACAGCAATGCAGATGAGAAACTTGTTGCTGCACTTTGTGATCAACTTGGAGGTGCAAGGGGGAATAGGAGGTATGATTTTCAGTTATTTTTGTCTTGTATCCCTCTTTTTATATATTTCTTGTGTGTTCTAGAGTTGTATTCTAAAGCGATTTAAACAGTGCATGATATTGTGCTGCTTGTCTTCACGTTTCTTTGATTGTTTAATTTGGAATGTTTTTCTTTTGTATGTTATGTTCTGAAACTATGCTTAAGAGAAGCTAGAGCACTTTTCGATACATATAACCTGGCACTGAAAATATGGGGAGTTCTTTGTATTGTTATTATTTTCCACTGAAGTATGGTGTTTTGATGTTGATAGAAACTTGAGTAGTGGCAAACCAGATTCTTGATGCTCTGATTTGATTTTTTTATTTGCTTGTTTATAAAAAGTACTTCATCTCAATCTATTTCTTAACATGTTCTCCAGTGGCTTACCTTGTTTTTCCCATTCTTTCTTGATTTTAGAAAGTTATACATTGCTGATGCAAGACCCAGAAAGAACGCTTTAGCAAATGGAGCAATGGGAGGTGGTTCTGAGTCATCTTCTAATTATTTTCAGTCTGAGGTATCTTTATCAAAAGTTCCCATTCTTTTTATATTGTCATCAACTTTAATTCATCTGATCTAATCTCCCCTTCAAATTTCTTTGCAATCTCATCAGATTGTTTTCTTTGGGATAGACAACATACATGCAATGAGAGAGAGTCTTTCTCGTCTAAGAGACTACTTAGATACCCATGGCACGACTTCTTCAGATGGCATGTCATCATTTTTGGTCAGTCCTGAAGTGCCATAAAACGGCTGCTTCACTAGTAATAGACTGCTGATATCTGGATTAATTAATGTTTTTGTTGTACACTGTTATATATAGCTGCATTTAATTCATTGAGGGCTATAATGAAGAACAATTGAAATGACTACCTGTTGCTTTGGGTATGAAGAATACTCATACTTTTCATGTACTGACCCATGTACTTACATAGTTGAGAAACTTCTCCGTCATGTTAATCTTGAACAGATTAGTGGCTCTCATTAATGTTCCTACTGATAAATATTGATTGTTTCAGAGACATGGTGGTTGGACTTGGGGTGGAGGCAATCTAAGCAGTATGTCTGCTTCTGTATCATCCCTTGGTGATAGTGGTTGGCTTATACATGTCCAGAGTGTCTTGGCTGGTGCAGCTTGGATTGCTGCTCATGTTGCTTTGGAATCAGCTTCTGTGCTTGTACATTGTAGGTAAGCAATTGTTCATTCATGCTGTGATGGTGATACCTGAAGTTAATATAAATTGTAAAGTGTACTCATGGTATCCTTTTTTTAATTTTTATTTTCTTCTAGATTTGTTAAATTTTACATATTCTTTTTAGTTTTTTTTTGTTAATTATTGAGTTCTTTCCTTCATTCTATACTTGGTTACTTATTTAGTGCATGTTGCAAGCTGAGAAAGCAGTGGCTGAGGTATTTTTGTTTCTCAAAAATTCAAAGTATTGATTTGTCGCTTCTATTCCACAAAAATGTTAGAGAGAGAGGGGAGTGGGGTTGGGGAGGTCCTACAGTTCCTGGTCTTTCTTTCTCACTCCGTGAAGAATGCGAATGCCTTTTTGCTATTTTCTACACAGATAATGGAGCTTTTACTTTGATTTTCTTAAAGTAAATTTCAGAAAATGTAAAAGCAAGTGATTGTGCTGGACATATGTAGTTCCATCCTATATCAAAGGAACAAATGCTGCTGGTTTGTGCTGATGACCTCGTGTGGATGTTGAGCTTGTGATGGCAATTTATGCTTCTTAGACTCAGCTTGATACAAAAGCTTATCTATAAATATACAAAGTTCTGAACTTTTTTTTTAGTGTAATGGGGTTTCAGATTTACATACTCATTTGCATAAAGCAAATATTCTTTGAGGAGATGATTCACTTTTATTTGCTGCTTTATTTGTGATCTTCCTTTTCTCTTGTCTCTGTTTTATCACTCTATATTTAATATCTGATAACATTTTGTTTCATTTCTTCTGCAGTGACGGGTGGGATAGAACTACTCAATTGGTTTCACTTGCTAACTTATTACTGGATCCGTACTACCGAACTTTTAAAGGGTTTCAGGTGCTACCACACCTGCTATATTGATTGCAAATTCTTCTTTCAAATATGATTAAACTATGCCTCTTATGACTTAATTTCCATGTTATCATGTGGTTCCAGTAACTAGGCTTCCTTTGCTACTAGAAAATATTTTTCATTTGCTGTTTTCTAAATTTTCAAGAATTTTAATAACTGAAGAAAATGATTTCCAAAATAGTCTATAAAATGAAATCTTCAAGGGAACAAATCAAGACACAATTTTGTTCTTACGATATTGGTGTAAAACAAAGAAAACAACGAAAATATGTTTTCTAAAGGACTAGAAGAGGAAACATTGGGAGATTGTTTCGTAAGGAAACATTTTCTATTTCGATATAGCAAACAAATTTCAGAAAAGAAAAATGATTCTAGTCTCTGTTACCAACTACATACTTTTTGTTTTGCCATCTTTGTGGTCAGTCCTTGTTTTTAAGACTTTTCATCTCCCAGATCCACCCCAATACCTTCAGAAAAGTAAATAGTTTACATCTTTTACTTATGTTACTTTATAGCTTGCCTTCTTACATGAAGGTTTTAACTCTGTGGGACATGCTTGAAAATTTTTACAGGCACTTATAGAAAAAGACTGGCTAGCATTTGGTCATCCATTTGCAGATCGCATGGGGATGCCAACTATATCTGGAAACAGCAACATGCCTTTTGAATTATCTCGACAGTCTTCTGTTCCAGCTTCATCTATGCGCCAATCTTCAGCAGCTCCAACACCCAATTCTCATTCTCAGAGCAACTATTCTCCCATATTTTTGCAGGTATATGGTCATATATCAATTTTCTTTCTTTGCATTTTATCCTGATCTTTATGACTGTTCTAGTTGCAACTCATTGATATGATATGAGTATACATTTTTTGTCGTAATAGAGATGTGCTACTTTTGTTTTATTTTATTTGTTTCATGCAACTTTTGGTCAGATGCATGTTTTTGGATGAGGAAGTATTGTATCTATTACAATCTGTTCTTATCATATACATGAAGCTTTTTAATGATTTTTTCAGGTTTTGTATGAAGTTCCTCAGTTTTTCAAGTTACAGCCTCTAGATGCTAGAAAGTTTTAAATTCCTTCTGTTGGGTGATCATTAGTGTAATTGTGTGAGGCTAATAATATTATATTGATGCTCATTTTGTGTATGTTCTTTCTTGGTACTCCAAGTTTATCTAGATTTTCACCCATATTCTAATCTATTCTTTTAATTCCTAAATTTTGCTGATTAAAACTTCTGAGCCTTGTGATGTAATTATCATGTTCTGCTAGTAAGAGTTTGTATAGATGTCATCCAGGCCTCCTATGGCCCTCATACTTTCTATTTTGTTTTCTTTAATTAGATGAGAGACAAGTCTCCCGGTTAAAAACTGAGAGAAAAACACTGAAGTTCGTAGATTCTTTTCCTCTGGCCATTACATATTGGTAGACTTCTTAGCAGATGATAGTCTTTGCAAAGTTCATAAAGAGTTTTCAATGTTTTATGGGGAATTTGAATGTTTCTTTGTAAATGCGCTGGGGTGGAGCATTCAGTTCAAACTCATATCAGTGATTGACAAGGCGACATGCCTTTAGAGCCTTGTTGGACAACTGAGGGATAATTATGGATAGGATTCGTGCCAAGTTTGAAACCTACTTCTGGTTGTGTTGGGAGTGAATTTAAGAAAGATGGTGTGTTGCCTTTCTTTAGCAACTGATAGTTTTACATCATCTGTATTTTGCAGTGGATTGATTGTGTTTCTCAGTTGCTGAGGATATATCCTTTTGCTTTTGAGTTCTCTCCGGTATGTGCTTCATCTGCATATGAGTTGTTTCTTTGAAAATATCCCATTTAAAAATGTGAACTAATTTGGCCTCTTAATATATTTGACCAACCTTTTAATGCAGGTCTTCTTGGTTGATTTAATGGACTCTGTGCTTTCTTGTCGTTTCGGAAACTTCTTCGACAATAGGTGATCTCCCCACTTCCGTTGTTATCAACTTATGGATTTTTCCCAAGGGATGATATTTACTCATTTCTGAAATGTGTGATGAACTTCAGTTATTGTGGGATACCTGTTTCTTATTGCATAATGTCAATTTTCAGTGAAAAGGAGAGGCATCAAGTTGGAGTCTCTGAAATTTGTGGATGCTTGTGGGCCTATTTGGCTGATCTGCGTTCTTCAGAAGGAAGATCTCATGTGCACTGTAATTTCTTTTATAACCCACTGAAACATGATGGTCCGTTGTACCCTCCAGCAGCAGCTTTAGCACCAACTTTATGGCCACAATTTCATCTACGGTGGGCTTGTCCTTCCGAAGCCAATGCTGGGGAGCTCCAAGATCAGTGCAGGGAGATGTCTTTAAAGTTATCTGAAATCCAGAAGGTAATAAATCCTTTTATCTTCTTTCATATTGTCAAGTTTACCCTCATATCGAAACTTAAATATTCTTCTCTCAAACTTGCTATTGGCATTGATACAACTCACTGATGTTGCGTGTGAAAATTTCAACAGGCAAAAGACACTGCAGAAAGGAAAGCAAAAGAGGCAACAATTGCCATGGAATCGTTAGCTTCAGAGCTACGAAATGAAAAACAAATCAGTGGTTCTGCTTTGGCCTTGGCCAAGAAGGCCAGCAAAGAAAATGCAGTCATCAAGAGAGCCATTCAGTCATTAGGCTGCAATGTTCATTTTTCCAGCAGTGGAAATACTGCAGTGGATATTGAAAGCAGCCTGATTGGATGTCCTCAATCATTAATGTCTTCCCCTTCAAGAAGGGAATCAGATGCTTCTATACCACCTAATGATAACACAGATCTCTCTGTCTCCATTAGTCTAGTTGGAGATAATGTTGCTTCTGATAATCCATTTAGTCGAGTATGTGAAGTTTTATGCCCGTTAGGCTCTCGAGACGGAGGCTGCAGGTGGCCGGATGCTGGTTGTGCCCAACTAGGTAGCCAGTGTGTTGGGGTCAGAGCAAATTTTGATGCAATTGACAGGCTTTCCATTTATGACAGTTATTTCCATCTGGACTAGGGAACTCCCCAAACATCAACCCAGAGCTTTAGCTCTACTCATCAGGATTTGACCGGTATCTGAGTTGGATAGTAGATAAAAGCTTGTTTGAAGAAGTTTAGGGTTTTATTGAAGCAGCAAGACAGAGCATAGGATGGCAACATTAGTGGATAGACCCGTAGATATTTTTTATGGGTTTCGGGAATAAGTGTACAGAGAGTATTAGAGTAAGAGCTGAAAGAATAATTTGTAGAATTGGCATCGCTGAAAGCTGGGAGGAAGACTGCTGGAGGTGATTTACTGGATCTTGTGTTCTTTAAATTAGTCATTCATTTTCTCTAAATAACTTGAAGAGATTTTTTTGTATCCTATGCCATAAATGAACACAAGGTTCTATTAATAAAGAAGCTCTTTGACCTTTACTTTGGTTCATATATTTCCTCCTCTTTTCTTGCCTTTTCACTTATTTGCTTCAAAGTTGCTTGGAAGGCCTTCAAGTTCAGTGCAATCTTCTATCTATAATCCCTCTAATATCCTAAGGAGTTCAACTGAAGATGAAGGCACTTATATTTTATAACAGTCCAACTTAAGTATAGTTCCTTTATGTTGCCTGAAAAATTTTGAAAATGTACACAAATTTTCACAACCCTTGAGATCAGGAACTTCAAGAGATCCTATTCACTTTTACTATTTGAACGACGAGAAACCATGAACAATTACTCTAAACATTCCATATGTCATCACTTTAGATGCCATTGAATATTTCTGTAGTTTGAAAAATTAACAAAAGGTTTAATTAACCCTACGTCTTAAATAAATAAGACGTCTTACTTCCATGCCTGGTGAAATTGGGACGAGTGTCTACACCCCTGAAGTTCATGAAGACGTCGTGTGGGTGACAATCTTGCTTAAACTGCTAACATTGCAATATTTTGGTGATCAAACTGTAATTGAAGGTCAAAAGGTACAGGAAAATTTTCCACTGAACTTAGGACCAACAACAGCTAGGACCTAATCTTCGTTCTCAAAATGGAACTCAAACATGTGGGTGTTTTTTTGACAGATTCTGCCCATAAAATTGTTCAAGAAGCTCGAGATTACAGTGGCAATATCCTCTTTTTTGTCATTGAAAATCTGGAAGGATGTGGTTTTGCAAAAACGGGGTCTCCCTTAGTTGCTTTGAGTTGTTTAAATAAGCAATGAACATGTCGACAACTAAGATTTGGTGACGCAATTCAGTACACTTTATTTATTTCTGTAAGGCCCTCATCCAGCTTAATAAACTTTCACCATTGATACAATAATTTTACCCAAGACTTTACTGAGTCGACTTACTCAATGTTTGACACTATCTCTCGAACCCATACCTTGTGAAAATAAATCACTCTCAATAACAACTCGTGCTAACCTCAAAAGAGAATTTTTGTAATAACAATAGATAATAAAGATGATGATAAAACAACTCCAGTGATAGAAACTAAAGTAACATAAACAAAGAAGATACTTGAAATACGAAACAATTCTCCTAAATATTCAACTTCATCAATGCAAGGTGTGGGAAGTTTTAGAACAAAATCTGATGTGAACTTTTGAGAAGAATTATTGATCAGTCCACACACAGCAGCATCAAAATGACATCAATCAAATAATCATTTCATCACCGAAACGTCACAAAAGATACAACCACAACCACGCACATTTGCTAGACATTTTTCCCACAAAGACAATAACTCGAGCCCAGAAAATTCATTTAAGTAGTGGAGAAAATGTAGTTGTCCAAGATGAATAAGATCACAAAAAAAATCCAGCTATCTTAGATAACACAAATCATCGAAATATGCTGCCAAAGATAGCTCCAATATTGCTAAAAGAATTCCATATTATCCTTCTTAAGATATGGTGCTCGTAGAAGACTTCCCTTTTTTCTTCTTCGAAGTGTTAACACATTCCGCTTGCGCATGTCCGCAGACTTGATATTCATGCCATTGAATTTTATTTACTTTTCTTTCACTCTTTTAAGTTTTTGCTTATTGTTTGAAATTATTATCTGATGAACTCCCACTATTCTACTAAACTCGGGTCTATCATTTTTCAATTTATTTAACCACCTACTGAAATTTCTTATCAATAACACCATATCCTCATTCTAAGTAGATTCATCTCCTAAATCATTCATGGCTTTTCCAACCTTAGCTTGCAATGTTAATCATTTGTTATTCTCTAGTTTATCTCTCAACATGTTCATCTCAAAGTTGGTAAGAATCTCAATTACTTTATCCAAAGATAATTCATTGATATAATGGGTTTCTTTGATGGTTGCAATTTTTGGCATAAATCTAGGAGGCATTAATCTCAATGTCTTCTTGACAAGTTTTATATTTGAATATTTTTCCTAAGTTGATGTGCTTGGTTGGCAATGTTACGTAGCCTCTCATGGAAGTCTCCAATGGTATCACTTTCATCCATCTTCAGTCCTTCAAATCTAGCGGCCAGCATATGAAGTTTCAAAGTTATCACAGATCTTGATTCCTTGTGTATTGTTTGTAGAGTGTCCCATGCTTCTTTTGCCAAATCATAGGCTGATATCATAGCAAAACAGCCTTCATCTACTGCACTGAAGATAGTGTACATTGCTTGAGAATTTCCAAGCGCTCCCTCTTTTTTAGCCCTTGTCTATTTTGATGGATCTTTAAGTACTACTTCTCTATTTTCATCAATTGTCACTAGATGTGTCTAACCATTTAAAACAAAATTCCATGTTTTGGTTCCTTGTGCTTGAATGAATACTCTCATCATTGATTTCCAAGC
>JAOQMP010000003.1:35353957-35366566 GCA_027563575.1 Erythroxylum pedicellare
TAAGGAGTTCAGGTATGTTTTAGGTTGTATGGTCAATCCAAGTAAAGGATTCTTTTGCTTTTCATTCATTTAAATTGTGTTTTCATAATTGGCAGGAATGATCATATGCTTATTAACAAAATCGTTGAAGACATTTTAGAAAAACTGAACCAATCCGTGCCATGTGTTGATTTTGAGCACTTAGTTGGAATGGATTCGCGCATTAAGGAAATAAAAGAAGTATTTACTATTAACCCGTCCAAGACTCGTATTTTAGGAATTTGGGGGATGGGCGGTATTGGTAAAACTACTACCGCTGAAGTTATATATAAAATGATGTCCAATCAATTTGAAGGTTGTTGCTTTGTGCATAACGTGAGGCAACAAGCAGAAACGGGTGGTATAAATAAATTACAGGAAGAACTCGTTTCAAAAGTGTTGGGCGAAAAAGATTCAATAAAATATACATTGAGTGCTGGTCCTGGACCATTTCGTATAAAAAGACTTAGTCGTAAGAAGACGTTAATTGTTCTTGATGATGTGAATGATCCACGACAAATAGAGTCTTTGATTGGAAATCCATGTTGGTTTGGTTCAGGAAGTATGATTCTCGTAACTAGTAGAGATCATCAAGTATTTAGAAGAAGGGCTGATTTTATATATGAAGTTAAACCATTATATTATGTTGAAGCCCTCCAACTTTTCAATAAGAATGCCTTCAAGCAAATATATCCAAAAGATGACTGTGCATTCTTGTCAAATTCACTTGTTAGATATGCACAAGGCAATCCTTTGGCTTTGAAGGTTTTAGGCTCCTCTTTAGTCGGGAAAAAGCAAATAGAGTGGGAAAGTGCTATCAATCAATTGTTAGAAGTACCAAATAAGGATATTATGTATGTGTTACAAATTAGTTACAACGGCTTAAGTAGGGCGGAGAAGGTCGTCTTTCTTGATATTGCATGTTTTTTCAAACATGCTGGAGACATATATGTTAACAAAGATATTTTGAGGAAAATATACAAAAGCATGGAGTTCAATCTAGATATTATATTAAGTGTTCTCGTAGACAAGTGCTTTGTTACTTCCTCAGAAAACATGTTGGAAATCCATGATTTGTTACAAGAAATGGGAAAAGAAATCGTTCGTCAAGAAGCTAAGTTTTCGAACCAACGTAGCAGATTATGGGATCCTAAAGATATTTATCAATTATTTATGGCAAATAAGGTAAGATATTTAAAAATTACTATCTACCATTAAGAGTCTTTAATAATTTCTGATTTATTGAGATATATTATTTATTGCCATAATAACTTATGTACATATTTCGAATGTCTTTTGTTAGGAAGCTGAAGCTGTGGAAAGCATTGTTTTAGACTTATCTAAAATAAGAGAGATGAATTTAAATCCCCAAGCATTCAAGAAGATGCCCAATCTTAGATTTCTCAGTTTCTATGGAGAAAGCAGTCTACATATCTCTCAAGGTCTTGATTATCTTCCTAATACGTTAAGGTACCTTAGGTGGGATAATTATCCGTTACAATCTTTTCCACCTAATTTCCACCCAGAGAATCTTGTGGTTCTTAAATTATTTAACAGCAACATCAAACAATTGTGGAACAGCACTAAGGTATGAAAATTATATAATAAACAACTTAATTTACTATAGTAAAAGTTGAAAATAAAGCTAGATTGAATTAATTATTTCTTTTGTTATTTTTGTTAATTACAGGAAAATTCAGTGATACCTCAACTTAAATGCGGCATGTCGAGTATGATTGTTAATGGTTCCAAGTTAACATCCATACGTTTAGTAAATAACAAAAGCATAACTAATCTTCCCAACTGTAGAAGTGGATTTTTAGAATCTCTTGAAGTTCTTGATCTTAGTGGCTGCTTAAATTTGAGTACATTTCCAGAAATTTCAAGCAACATAAAGAAGCTACGTTTAGAGGCGACTGCTATAAAACAGGTGCCTTCGTCATCAGTTGAACTCCTAAGCAAATTGGAGTGGTTGTGGATGAAAGATTGTACAAAGCTTGAAAACCTTCCAAGCAACTTTTTTAGCAAGTTAACATCTCTTGAATTTCTATATCTGTATGGATGCTCACGCTTGAAGGCGCTTCCTGAAATCTTGGAGCCTATGAATAATCTGCAGCATTTTGTTTTTACAGAGACAGCTATAAAGAAGTTGCCATCGTCTATCCACAATCTCAAAGGGCTTAAGCAATTAATGACCATGAATTGGTCGACGGTTGCTTGCTACCCAGGAAGCTTCTTAGAAGACCACCATATATTGGGTTCGTCGTTGGAAGGCATGCCTTTGTTACAAAATTTAAGCGTTTCCAATTGTAATTTGACGGAATTGCCCGAGGACTTAGGCTTTCTATCTTCAGTAAAATCTCTAATTTTGAGTGAAAACGATTTTGAGAAAATCCCTTCTACCATCAAACAACTTTCACAATTGAAATACCTTTATATATACAACTGCCAAAGGCTTCTATCCTTGCCTGAACTTCCATCGAGTGTCTCACAGTTATGGGCCAACGGTTGTAGATCCCTAAAACAAATATCGTCCCTTAAACAACTACACCTTGACTCACAAGAATGTCCCTGTATGTTCGGTTTATATAATTGCTTGATGTTGGATGAAGATGAATGTCAGGCGGTAGTAAATGCACTCTTGAGGGCTCATATAAGAAATCAAATGCAGAAATCATTGGTACGTAACTCTTTATCTTTTCCTTTTTCTTTATCTGGTTTCGTACAAGCATTAATTTGAATAGAAATTTCTACTGTTCAGCAGGATTTTGTCATGTTCTATCCAGGAAGCAGAATACCGGAGTGGGTCAAGTATCAAAGCATGAGTGATTCCATTCGAATCCCCATTTCTTCTCATTCGTTCGATCATCTTTTTCTGGGATTTGCTTTCTATCTGTGCCATGAAAATATCGAGTATGATGGCGGAAGAGCGCGTGAGCTTAGTTGTAAATGCTATATTACAGGCAGAGAGAATTTTTGGTCCTATTCTCCAATATATGATGGTCCATGTGAGACAATCGATAAAGAACATATGGTAGTCTTGATCTGTGAAGAGCTTTGTGCAGGGGTACGTGAAGAGGGTAACTTTGAAGAGGATGTCGCCATTTTTACGTTCAGCTTGTCTAGGTCTAGAGTCAATAAGTGTGGGATCATCCCACTGTACACCCAAGAAAATCAGGATGAATTCTGTCACACATTCAACTTTCCTACTCCAACGTCCATGGTGCAAAAAAAAAGAAAAAGAAGAAGTTGAATGAAATGAAGCCCCTGCTTCAAAGTTCAATGCTCCCACTAAGTGGAACAGAGGAGACTTCGTAGATGGCTTCACATGTACGTATGTATTTTCTTTCCAACATTCTTTTCATTTCATTATTTCCAACTTATGTCATTCTCATGCCTCTAAATCATTTGTTTATATTTCTGGCAACATGAAAAAACTTTATTCACTCAATCTTTTAACTTCTAGTTTTCACATTTACATCTATTTTCTTGAAAAACACAAACAAAACGAGCATATCAGCTTTAAACAGCCATAATTTTTTATTCCGATAAGAGTTTTGATACATACTATGTATCAATAAGAACGCTTTCTGAGCCTGATGATATGTGAAACTCTGATTTAATTTGATCTTTTCAAGTAGAAGTTTTTGTTTTACTGTATCAGATTATGTTCTTATGATTGAGTATGATAATAATTGCTTAGTCTCACATATTAGTGATGTCAGATCTTCAAGGTTGATGGTACATACGCAGACAAAACAATCACTTGGCTTCCTGCAAATTTTTCTTTCAAAGTATCATATCCAACTTCTATAAAAATAGTGAAAAGATGATTCCTTGCATGACTTGTAGTTATGCTTGTGAATCTATTCATTTTCTTGTTCAAAGTCAATACTCCTCTAACCATCAGGTGCTGGTTATGTTGAATATGTTACTCACTCTTAGAGCCCTTTCGTTTGACTTGTCAAATGATTTCATGTTATGCTATAACTCTCTTGTTTTCGTGTTTCATTTATGATCTTGCTGACTAACTAGTACGAAAAATTCAACAAGTTGCAGATGTACACAAAGGCAGATGGTGTGACTGCAGTGGCTTTAGAACACCAATTACTTGCAGACTTAGCTCGGGATGGCAAAGGTATGGGAATAGGCAACCTGATGGCTGTTATTTTCTACATTATTTTTAATAATTAAATTAAAATAATATCATTTTAATTTTAATTTCGATTAACTTGAATCGATCTCGAATAATTCTTATTACCGTTCCAAATACTACTGATAAAAGAAGCATGAATCTTTGTTGCACTTACCTTTTATTCTATGCTTATATTTATTTAATACTAATTTTAATGGCCCTATTTTAATTTAATATTATTTATATCTTAGTTTTATAATTATTAAAGCTTTTAATTATATTTGAAATTTACTACTTCCTCTGGATTAGATTTTAATTAACACCCTTAAGTAAAAATCTCACCTGATGTCCAAGTTAGGCATACACATGTATTTTCCTTCATGGTTGGTATTAGGAGTGGTGAATGGGATGATCATTTCACATTGCAAGGTGCTGCAGATTCTGTATGAGCAACAACTTGTCTTCCAATATTTCCTTTTCCTTTTACTGATTTTCTCTATATTTCTCTGTTCTTATTTGCTAATTGGCAGTATAACTTTTAAATTTACGTAAATTTTTGTATCACTTTTTTTGTGTTCTATTTTATCTGGATGCATTTTACATTGGTGACTAATGCTCCTTCCCAACCCAACTGCTGCAGTATGGTATAAAGATACTTATTATAACATCATTCAAGGATACATGTTATATTGAGATCTTGCCACATTCTCAAAAGTCTGCAGAGAGCGATTTCCCAATCCCCTTTTCAGATTTCGTTCTTGCAAGTGATCTACAACGAAAGGAAAGCCGTAATTTCAGTCAATCATCATCTTTCCTAGTCTTACACCAACAAAGATTCTGTCAAATACTTATGGATGCTTTACATGCAGTTATTTTCTTGAGCTACACTGTAACTCCATATATCCTGAAGGAGGTAAACATTTTGGGACTTAATATGTTTCAGATCAGTTTTGAAATGAATGAGATAGATACTTGCCTCATGGCATGTCATGAAGCATGAAATCTTTGTTTTCTCTCATATTATGAGCTTTGCATATGTTGCTATGATCGAATGTAGTTCCAAACTTCGATTCGTTTCTCAATAGACAGCATGAATATTTCCCAGTTTGTAGTTTCTTATTGTTCTCGTCTCATTTGTTTTCCAGAGCTACCTCTGGTGGATACTAGGAAGAAGAAGAAATGGTGGACGCTTGGAAGGTAAAGCCAAGGATATCTAGTGGCAAATCTAGCATTGAAGAGCTTTCATTCTGAATTTGAGTGCCTTCGGTGCATCTGCTACATTACTTTCCCATTCTTTTGTGCATATGAAATCTCCTGTGGGCTCCATTTGTACATATTCAGGCTGTTTTTTGATCAATTTCTCGATTCTTTTTACCTCTTCTGATTGTATATAGCTTGGTAGTGTATACCTGGAGAAGGTACAGTTGCTAGAATGGAACTATGGTTAATTCATACCTTTTACCATCATTTAAACTTATGAAGTTTCGTAGTCATACGAATAATAGTTAAAATCAATGAATAAAATGATCTTGCAGCCCTGCAAATTGGCCAACTAAATAGCCAAAAACAAGAAGCCAAATTCAATCTGTTATAAAGGCTTGAGTAAAGCCAAATTCTCCTATTCCTACGGCAATTTTTCATGTATCTTCCAATTATAAAACATAAATTTCTATATACAACAGGGATCTGATGCCATCCCATTTTGTTATGGCATTGACATCAGTTGACCATTAGGGTACACCAAGGCTGCTGCAGTAGTGTTATACTTGTGGAAGCTAATTTAACTCTTCTTCTTGAGCCCAGGCCAACCTCTTGGATCTATCTAATCTAATCTATGATGTATGCACATTAAGTACCAGCTCAACAACACTAGCCTCAATGCACGGATTCAGCCAATTTAAAAAGTTGCCTATTTTTCAACTGATCCTTCCCCCTTGATCAATTAAAGTGCCAACTTGATCACCACACAATGCCCTAGAGATGTTCCCAGGCTCAAGCAGATTAAAGACTACAACTGCAGGCAGAAACCAGACTATATATCAATATTGGAGACTCATGGTCAGAAGTATGGAAAGCAAACAGACCATAGTAACAGTGTGACAAACCAGGAATTCCATTCTCTTCACAGTAGGTAATCGCCATCATGTCCATTGATGTAAAGCCCCTGGAAGCTAGCTCTCTGAAGGATATGTGGTCCAGTATTATATTGCTATTACCGGAATGGCAATCAAATATGCCATTGACATTGGTACCCTTAAGCAGAGCATCTGCATTAACTGAATATGCCCAAGAGTAGTAAAAATTAATTCAAGAAAATCACAAACACGATATAGATAGGTAAGAAAAGTTGACATATGGAAGAACATGAGCATACTCTCAGACGCTCGCAGAGCTGCTGCTGTATCTGTACTGAATAGAGGATTTCCACTACCAGCACCAACACCGCCAAATATGACAACTCTTCCTTTCTCAAGATGTCGGATGGCTCGTTGCCTATTGTAAGGTTCAACCAACTCTGGCATTGTAAATGCACTTTGTACACGAGACTGAACACCAAGCTTCTCTAAAGCTGACTGAAGCAATATAGAATTCATGACTGTTGCCATCATACTATATTCCATCAGAAATTATCACAAAATCAGTATAAAGAACCTGGAGGATAAGTTCGCCTATTCTGAAGGGCAAAGTTGTAATGGTAATTCAACATACATCTAGTTAAAGGAAAGAAAAGTTGAAGAACTGTCTGCAATAATCAGCATACAAGCAACTTTTTGAAAGAAGTTTTAAAAGATTAGCTGCAATAACAACTTTTGGGAATTGGATAAACTTTTAAAGACAGCATGAAACAGGATATCCTAGAGAAAACTATTTCCATTCTTAAAACCATTTGAACAAGGTTAAAATATAGAGAAGGAATTATAAACTAAAAATGTTAGGCAAAATGACAAATTTGTAAAGAAAATTTCAATAACATGAGTTTTACCCAATCTGATATGCTGTGGGTCTATCCAAACCAGTGGCAGATATCCATGAGTCTCCACAAAAGAAATTACGGCCTCCAACAACAATTGCTACCTATAGAATTAAAAAAAGAAGTATCTAGTGATTCTGTAACTGGAAGAGACGGAAAAGAGCATCCATAATGAGGTCAATCCATACCTCAAGCCCAACTCCGCATGCTGTGGCCACTTCCCTAGCAATCTGGATTGCCACCTAGCAATAGATGAAAGCAGTTAAGCGCGCAGCTTCTAGACAAATAACAAAACACTACCCAACAAATTCAGTTGAATGTGTGCATCAGCATAACCATCAACCAGATAACGAAAACATCACGGATAATGTGTACCTTAGGATCAATATTCTGGCAGTTCCCAGTCAATGCAGCACCACTAATCTTGAAAACCACTCTCCTCCATTTTAGATTAGGCATTGACTTGGATTTAAGGTTGTTTGTGAAGGCAGCATTTAAAGGAGTATATCTGTGGAACATGGTGCACATTTAGTGAGACTGTTATACAGTTGTTCTTTTTCACCATCGTCAGCTATCAAACCACATGGGAACCATTCTATCATTTCATCCCAAAAACAACTGCTAATTGGAAACCACTATATAACAGTTCCCTTCAATAACTCTTTCTTAGACAAAAGACCATTAACAGACAAGATAACTCTCAAATCCTGTTTGCATATTCTAAATGTCCAAATCCATATCTGCTAGCAGTATTTTCACAATTGTTTAGGTGATGATGCTACAGAATTGACAGAGCAATCTATGCATGGAATTTTTCCCATTAAAGCAAAAAGTATTCAAGACCCCTACCACAGAACTAAGGGATGACAGCACTGTCCACTAGCTAGCACCAATTCTCATGTTACAATCACGGGAGCAATACCATAAGAACCAAATCATTCTACAGCCTAACCACTTAAAAACAAGAAAAACATCATCAACACACATTCAACAGAATCACCCAAAACAAGAAGAACATGATCAATTCATCATCAAACACACACTTTCAACAAATTCAGCCAATATAAACTTTAGCAAAATTAGCTCGAATCCAAAGATACCCTGTAAAGAAAACAACAAAAGCAAGCAAACAGACTACCTCTTTGCTTGTCTAACGATAACACCACCATTTCCACCAATTCCCCCACCGCCTTCACTCTCTCCACCACTTCCACCACCGCCACCGCCACCGCCACTTCCACCGCCACCACCTCCACTTCCACCGCCACCACCACTACCTTTACCACCAGAAGAATTCCCTACAATTGCCTCAATCTGTTTGAACCAATGCCAAGTACTATTCCCATATCCACCACTATTATTATTAATCCTCTGCAACTCCACTTTGTATCTCTTCTTCAAATTGTCAATCTTGTTCTTACACTGTTCCACACTCTTCTTATTATTGCTCCCTCCTCTCTCGCTAACCGCCTCCGCCACTTCCTCCCAATCTCTCCCTCTCAAATTCCCCCTGTTCAACTGATTGTACTTCTCCGTGTACGCCTCCAACAAACACGATATTGCCGTTTCGCTCCACTCTTCTCGATCCTTCCGATAATCCGATCGATAATCGATATTTGGTTCTGATTCTCCGTTTTTGTTGTTTCCGTTCGGCCTGTACTTTTTGTTGCTGCTGTAGTAATATTGTTGCTGGAGGTAATGGTTTCGCTTCGAAGACGGTGTCGCCGGTGCTACGGATCCCGACTTTTCCTGCTCCGAATCAGCGTACGCCGCGTAGTAGTCCCCGTCATTGACGGATTCGGCGTCGGGATCGCTTGTTGGTGCGTGTAAAGGAGGCGCATGGGGATCGTCGATCAGAGGGAAATCGCCGGTCGCCATAGAAACGATGGTTAGGGTTAGGGTTAAGGTAGAGAGAGAGAGAGAGACAAAGAGAAACGACGTTAGAGTCAGCTTGACGGAGGTTAAGAGAGAAAGCGAGGTTACAGAAAACGGTGTGAGTCTGATTGGACGATTTGAAGAGTACGGTCGTAACGGATCCGTTAAAACAGAGAGAGACGTCAACGTGCGGTTAGTGAGAGTTGGCGTTAAACCTATGGTAACGATCAAGTGTTATTAGGACATTAAATAGTGAACTTGCCATCAGTATTCTTCAGATAACTTCAGAAGCAGCAAGAACCATAGTAGATAAGTATCAACAGATGAGGAATTACAATGATTCAAATGAATTTCAGAAAGTAGATGTTATATCAGAAGCAGAAACATATTTCAGTTACAAAACCATATATATAACAAACTCCACATGTTCTAATTGAATTTCAGCAAAATGCTTCATAAGGATTCACCATCTTCAGCTGGTGATTGGTAGCCATCAGGAGATTTATTATCATCATCTGATTCCTTTCTAGCTCTGTCCTTCCTCTCCTGCCATCTTGCCCATGCCCACTTCAAAATGAAGAACCCTCCAAGAGCATAAACCTGATAAAACACAGAGTAATCTCATTAATCAACACATATTCCCACAATAATACTTTTAGGTTTATCATTCATACTGATAAATACCGTTCAAACGGGGCACAAAGTGAAAGAGAAACGAAAAGTGAGCAGACACTCTAAAAACCTAAACTTATTCATATCATATTACAACCCAAAATTACAGTGGCATATGGTACTAGATATGGTGTTGCTCATTCCACTCGAAACAATCCAATCAATTTTCCGGGTGAAAACATATTCAGAACTTATAACACAACAGAGATAGGCGAGAATGTATGACGACTTCCAACAACAGGTTCCCTGTGTTGGCACAGAATAAAAATGCTTTATTCACCCTCATCCCAAAGAGAGAGATCAGAAGATGGAACAGGTAAACCAATGGGTATGATACATGAATAAGCAAGGTATTTTTGTTCCAATTTTTGCCTCTTCCTCTCCCGTTGAATCAAACCTTTTCTATGTCTATTACCCATTCTTCCTCCCGGAGACCGATCATTCAGATAGAGTGGGGGAGACTAGGTATCCAAAAAAAGTAAACAAGAGGAGCTGAAGCTGTGGTGGGATTATGCCAAGGGTGACCAACGAACATATCTAACAGCTTCACGATAAATGACTCTTTTACTTCACAGACGTTCTTCCATCAGGACCACTTGAGCATCCAATTTCCCATCGATGCCAATTTTTCATTACTTGACGGAAGAAGAATCCACACGACTAGTTCTTTGGACATTCAATCTCGACCAATTGAGGTCAGTTCATGATGGTATCTATGCCGATTGATATCGGATAATGAAGTAAAGTACTACATGAATGGACATATAGGAATCCGAATCCACTGAATCGCTCACGATATGCTGATCTAATGTTACTCCTCAGGATGCAATGACCACTCATTTCAATTAGAGTCGACAATGCCTAGGTTGACTGCAGTTTAAAATAACCTTTTCCCAGGAAAAACAAGCCACTATATGACATCCATAAGCCTTTTATTTGATCATATCCTTTCTTCAACATTGGCCAAAATCACAATTACACGAGTCCTATAAGAAGATTTCAGCAAGAATTTCACGTCAAACATCTTGCTATTTTCTCTCTATACCTTCTTCAAGTCATTATATCCATGAAGTAAAAGCAGCTAAAACCAAGTACATCGAAATCAGTGAACATGGAAGCAAGTCAATTCCTCAAGTCACCATCATCCACACTATCAAACCATATCATATAGCTGAGATGGGATAAAGAGAGTTATCTCCAACAGAGAAAAGAGTTCAAATTTAACACATTGAAGCACCTAAAAGAAACCCAAACCACCCAAATTTCCCAATTCAATTACCTGCCAGATAACTACTGGGTTGTGGGTTCTTCCGCTACTCTCCTCAACTTCGACGTCCAGAGGAAGTGATAAAATCGGTCGAGGGTTGGGGAAGCTAACGGTGTTTGGTTTCCCGTATTCGTCTTCTTTCTCCAAAACCGCTTCTGGTTTTGATTCCTGTTTGACTACGGACTGTGCTTCTCTTGGTGGATTGAAGAAAGGGAACGTAATATGGAACCTGGGAAACAATGGAAACGGGTTTCGCGGTTTATTAGGTTCATCTTTTCGTGTCACCATTTCATCGCCCATTGTTCGATAATCGAGAGGCGTGAAAATGGAGGTTCGCCGTTGTTCTGTTCTCAGGGTTTATTGGGGGCTTTTCCTTTTAATTTAAATATTGTTAAATTTTTTTATTAAAAGCTTTGACTAATTGTCGTTGAAAATTTTATAAAATCTATAAGTCTAATATTTTTCTAATTTTAAATATAATAAATAAACTTTTGATTATGCTCTTTATTTAATTATTTTTAATTATAATTAATATAATTTAAATGTTTAATTTACTTTTTTAATTAAAATTAATATTTATGAAATAATTTAAAATATTTGATTGTTAGGTTATTACATCCAAGAGTTTATTTATGAATGCTTTGAAATTTCTTTTAATGCAAAAAAATCTAAAGAAATTCAAGTGTACATTTGATATTGCTTTTATTTTTCATTTTATGTTTTTATTTTAAATTAAGTAAAAACAATTGCTGAATTTTTAGTTTTTTGTTTTAATAATTTATGAAATTTATAATATAGTTTATCTCCAATTTTTATTTAGTATTTTAAAAATTAAATTAAAATTATTCAAACATTTATAATAAAAAATAAAAGAAAAACCAAAGCAAGTATTATGATAGGATCTAAATTAAACCCAACTCAAATTTTATATAAAAGGTTAAGTCTCGCATGACGCTCGAAGAACTCCTCAGATTCTCTGTTCTATTTTTTATGTACTAATCCTGTCTCATTTGATTTCAACCATCTATTTATGTGAGTCCCGCAAAATGAATGGTTGAGATTAAATGAGACAAGATTGGTACATAAAAAATAGAACAGAAGATCATGTCCCCTCGAAGAAGTTCAAATATTGTGATCCGAACTTGAGTTTGACTGGACGTTGATAGCTTAAAGTTTATCTATTTGGTTGGTTATATTAGTAGGGTTTTTGTTAATAGAGATTTTTTTTTTAGAACTTTTTTTAGAATAACTTTTCTAAGAAACTACTTATGGGACAGAAGATCATGTCCCCTCGAAGAAGTTCAAATATTGTGATCCGAACTTGAGTTCGACTGGACGTTGATAGCTTAAAGTTTATCTATTTGGTTGGTTATATTAGTAGGGTTTTTGTTAATAGAGATTTTTTCTGCAGAACTTTTTTTAGAAGAACTTTTCTAAGAAGCTACTTGACTATTTGGTTGTCATTTAAAAAATAGTTTTTTTAAAAAAGCTTTCGTATAGTAGATTATTTGGCAACATAAGCATAAAAAGTATTTTTAATTTTAACTATATTTTATTTTGTAATAAAAATTATTTATGCATATAAATATTATTTAAAGCATATTATATGCAAAGCATAATATATTAATTATTATATAATTTTTAACCACATGAAACATAAATGAAAATATA
>JAOQMP010000003.1:35368358-35393462 GCA_027563575.1 Erythroxylum pedicellare
GCTGAATTGAATTCAATTAAGCCCTTTCAAAACGGGCTGTAAGCAAAGCTATGAATGACTCTCATTCCTCTCATAATAGAGAAGAATTGAGCAATGCCCCAAAGTAATGAATAAAAGTAGAAGCAAAATAATCATTATCTCTTATCAAGCTTTATTTTTTATTCCATATCCATTTCTCTTTCCTCATACTCACCAAACAAGCACACCCTAAGTTTATATGGTTACAATCTTGTGGACCTGTCAGTTTGATCCATCTCAACACCACAGTTTTAAAAATAAATCCAAAAAGTAAAGGGCTCATAAGCCCAATGACTTCACCCCTTTTCCAAGTCAGAGAAGTCCCAACACCACTGCAAATAACAACCGAACAGGAAACATCCAGGTGCGACCAGCCGTTTACGCGATTCCTTTCTATTAAAACGTGAAAAAAGAGACTTAAATTGGATTTTCGAAGACATCCATCGTTTTCAACACAACCAGCGATTGTAGCCTCACTAAATTTCGGGTCTCTGTGTTTGTGTTTCTGTCACCATGTCTTCTCCGGCTGAGTAAGTAACCCTCGAACCCATCTTCCCAGATTCGTTTATATTTCTTATGTTTATGTTTGGAAAATGTCTTGAACCTTATCTACTAACTTTAGTACAAGGGCTTGTGTTATGCTTTTTGATTTTTAAAGTTCTGTTGTTGAATTAATTGTCAGATTTTACCAATCTCTGCCACCTATAAGCAAGGCTTATGGGACCTTGTGCCTGGCTTTCACTACCGCATATCAACTTGGAATTATTGATTGGCAACTTATCGCCCTCAGCTACAAACTTGCTTTCTCTCATTTTCAGGTTTGGGTTCTATGTTCCTGGATCTATCTGTTTTGCAGTTGAAGTATTTTGTTGTTCGTTATTGGTAATGTACTTGCGTTCTGTATAGAATTTTGTGTATAGAGATGAACTTTTCTTGCTATTAGCAGCCGTGTTTCAATTGATAACTTGTCGAATTGTAGATTCTGCTTGCTTCTTAAGACTGTTAGTTGGGGTGAGGTTATATCTATTTTTCTTCACATATATTGGCAACTTTTTAGACTCGTAATTTTTCCTCTATTCATGTGCGGTTGGTAAGAGAATAACAAATAGAGATTGCTGGGATTGTATGTATTTTTAATGAAAGCAAACTCAGGCTCTTAGTTTATAAAGCTGACCAACCTCGACTCTGAAGTTGTTCCAGTGTGTCTGAGCTTATTGATACTGGTGCTGGCACTCTGGCAGTCTGCCTTATAATGATGGGTGTTGGTCTTCATTGGTCATAAATGTAGGGAACAGATCACTTGTTCCTGTTACCTTATGCCTACCCTATTCTATGAGCATCCATCCATCCAATAAATAGGACACCGAGAAATTAGATGTTTAGATGCTCATAGAACAGAGTAGGCACAAGGTAATGGGAACAGATGATCTGAACCCACAAATGTATTCTTAGAGTCCATATTCATTTCAAATAAGATCGCTAGGATTCTTAGATAAACTTTTGTGCGTCATCCCTTATTTAACTGTTTGAGAGATGGGCATTCTTTTTTCAAGAATTGAGAGTCAATTTGTCAAGATGGAAATGTGCTCCAAAATGACTCCATTGTGTTTCTTGCCCCTCTCTCCGTGTGTATACGTATATGTGTGTGTTTTGTATGTTTGTTTGTGTTGTGTGTTCACGCAACCATGTCACAGTTTCCCTTGTTATCAGTTCTGTATGCCCAAACCTTTTCTGTTCTGTTTAGCTATTCTCTACTCCACAAACCTCATACATATATGGTTCTCTTTGCAGATATGGAGGCTTATAACAAACTTCTTTTTCCTGGGGAAGTTTTCTATCAATTTTGGAATTCGGCTCTTAATGATGTAAGTTTTGTTCTTAGATGAATGAATCTGATTTATTTCTGACCTACCTGTTTTACTGGTAACATGGAGTTGCAGTGTGTTACTGGAGTTTTCAGATTCTGAGCGTTAATGTTTTCATGGCTAATTGATTTGGTTGTACAGAGCAAGATATGGAGTTCAACTGGAGAGGGGACCATTTGATAGGCGCACAGCAGATTTCTTATGGATGATGGTATTTGGAGCATTGACGCTACTGGTTTGTCGCTATTGTCTACTTTTCTTGCTGATGATTGAGACCCATTTTTACATGAACTTGAGAGATTTGTTTCAAACCCATTTTACTTGAACGTATAAGCTTGAATTGTATATTTTGAATCAATGTTTTTGTTTTTCCTTCCATGTTTTTTCACTGTTGCAAGTCCACTTCTGTGAATTTGTGAAGCATAACGCAGCTTTATGCTAGAAAATATGGTTTAGGCTTTGCAAACGGGTAATTGTTGATTATATGTGTTAAAGTAACACTGAAGGCAACTGAAACTAAAGTGTCTCCCTGATGTAGGCACTATCTGCCATCCCTTTTTTATATAACCCATTTTTGGGGGTATCGCTTGTGTTCATGCTCGTCTATGTGTGGAGTAGAGAATTTCCTAATGCCCAAATCAACATATATGGCCTCGTTACTCTGAAGGTATGCTGAATGGTAGTCCATCATGAGTTTTTGCAAATGGACTTGTTTCTTACATGAGCATTCGAATCTGATGTGTTTGTTCTTCTTCTACTTTTCCTTCCAGGCATTTTACCTACCATGGGCTATGCTTGCATTGGATGTTATTTTCGGTTCGCCGATTTTGCCAGATCTTTTAGGAATAATTGCAGGGCATCTATATTACTTCTTGACCGTGTTGCATCCACTTGCAACTGGAAGGAACCTTTTAAAGACTCCAAGATGGGTGTATCCTTAACCATTGTTATAATCACCTTATTTCTCGAATATGAATATGTTCTTTCTGTCTAATGTGTCTACTTTACACTTCCATGCTAGTGCGGTTCCTTGACCAGAACAGACATAAATTGGTTATCAGGTGGAGAATAGGAGCTCCAGCCCCAGCAAACAATCGTGTCCAAGCCCAACCTGAAAGGAACACCGGCGTGGCATTCAGTGGAAGATCATACCGCCTGAATGATTAGTTAAAATCTCCTCTTCACTAGTTCAGTTGGGGTCTCTGACCACGAGATTTAACCATGCCGTAACGATGTTAGGCCTTAGAATGGGTTTGGGTAGAGGCTCTGATGGTTAAAACTGACGACATTCATTCTTCAGGAAGTGGGGTTTTTTTTTTTTTTCATGGAGTTTGTTCAAAATGTAGTTGAATTGCTGTATAGCCCGACAGCATCATTATGGATTGATTTTTTTAATATAAATTATTTAAAATTTTGATGTCTCAACAGATTTACAATAGAATTTTAACAAATTTATCATTAAAAATTAAACATGGTGCATTAAATTTGCAAGATTGCTTGAACCTGTAATCTTATGGTCATAAATGAGCAACTTTATTGGTTGCGTTCTTTCGGGTTGAAGACTACGATATTATTAACAAAATTGATGAACATGTATACCTAAGTAATTGGAAATGGCTTCAGTTATTTATGTTTATATATGCATTAGTTAGTGATGTAGGCGAATAGAGTGGCGTGAAGGACACGTGAAGAGTCTTGCTCTTGGGAAACCGAAACAGAAACAAGTGGATGCCTGAAATAAGGGAGGTCAGGTCAGGAAGTGAAGGAAAAACTTTGCCGATCGCCGATCAAAACGGACAAAACTCATCAACTCACCACACCCCCTCCTTTCCTTTTCTTGTTTGTTTCCTTAATTCAATGGATAATAAAAGAAAAGGTAACCAAATATTTGAGTTTCAAAGCTTCTCCCCGCACTCCTCGCTCCCTCCTTCACCTATTTATTCACCTATACTTAACACCGCCTCTCTCTCGCTTCCCTTTGATCACATTAATTACATACAAATACAGCAAGAGCTGATTTCACTTCTTTTTCATATACGTAGAAGAAAGAAAGAAGCAGCAGGAAGCGATACTGCAAGGCAACAAGCGAGCAGAAAGCCAAAGAGAGACAAAAGCAAACCGGAAAGATCTTAAAACAGCAGAAGAAGAAGCGTTTTTGTTTGTCGTTTGTTGTTGTCGTTTAAGGAAATTAAAAAGCAAGATGTCCTGGCAAGCTTACGTAGATGATCATTTGATGTGCGACATCGAAGGCCAAGGCCACCATCTCACCGCCTCCGCCATTCTTGGCCTTGACGGCAGCGTCTGGGCTCAGAGTTCCTCTTTTCCCCAGGTCATTTCTCCTTTCTCTTTGTTTTCTTTTCATTGGACGTCAGTGTATTGGTTATACGAGGGCAAGGTTAATATACTTTGAATTTACGAGTTTTCATTGCACTGATCTGAATGGATTTGTTAAAACATTTGTTGATGAATGAACCCACAACAATTGAAGTTTCTAATGTCTTGAAGTTTGATCTTCTTGCTTCCATTAATTCATTCGTAAACATTATCATGATAAGCAGTTGAAGTCCGATGAGGTGACGGGCATTATGAAAGATTTTGAGGAACCGGGTCATCTTGCCCCGACAGGCTTACACCTCGGGGGCACAAAGTACATGGTTATTCAGGGTGAGCCTGGAGCTGTAATTCGTGGGAAGAAGGTGATGGACATAATTAGTTTTGCTTAATTATCAGGAAAAAAGAAACCCACCCTGAAACCAGAATGGAATACGGTGTGGCATGGCATTGGCATGTATTCAGTAACAAGCTTGATTTTTTTTGTAATGGCAGGGATCTGGTGGGGTCACCATAAAGAAGACTGGTCAAGCACTTGTTTTCGGCATTTATGATGAGCCAGTCACTCCTGGACAGTGCAACATGGTTGTGGAGAGGTTGGGCGATTACCTCGCTGATCAGGGGCTGTAGGCCTAAGCTTCTCATAAAAACTACAACTACTATTTATCTCTTCTTGTTCTTGGGAGTTCCGCCATTACTTTTCACTACCCCTCTTTTCTGCCATTTTGTTTTCCGGTTTCCAGTTTTACGCTGTCTGCAGAAAGCCAAAGCCTCGAGCTGGCAGTGAAGATTCTGCAGATAATAACCTTTGTATGAAGATTAGATATTGGCTGTTTGGTATTTTAGCAGTTAAACCTTCACATGTCTTGATGTTATATGTGAACTCCTCCAGTTTCATCTTTTCTTTGTCACCTTTTCATGGTGAAAATGGCATCAAGTTCGAATGAAAATTTTCGAAATTGATTGTTCTCTCAGTTATCAACAAGAGCAATTCACTCAAGTGTAGATCTTTTGCTAAGATGGGCAAGGACATGCTTGCTAAGTTGGCTCCATGTTCTGTATCACATAAACTATAAAATATCTTCAAGTACTTTCATCTTTAAACTATGCAATCTTAACATTTGGTCCACAAAAAAGTAATTATAATCACAAATTGGAAACAAAATGAGAAAGCAGAACAGCTGTGGATCTCAATGAAAGGATGAACTCTTAGGTTTGAAAGCGATGGCTCTCAAAGAAAAATGTCTATAATTGTGATTGTGTCTCAACTTTTTGCAAAAGTTTTAAATAAAAATTTCTTTATTTTTTTAATTATTTAACGTATTATTGTATGTAATATTCATTACATACTTAGACTAAGTGCTATCAATACGGATTACAAAAATTTAAAGTTCCAAAATAATAATTAAAATTTATTTAAAAAGAAAAATATTAAAATACAATTAAGATTAACCAAGAAAAAGAAGTAAAAGTCAAAGCCCACTTGACCAGCACAAAGCACAAACTAACGATACATGTTTAAAATTTAGATCAAAAGTTAAATTGATAAAATAACAAATTTAAAAGTTAAAAGGTTCATCTTAAATTATATTATTATAAAATTAACTAAAGATTAAATAAAATTAAAGAATTTCAAATATAATTAAAAGAAATTACCTGTTATAAATCAAAGCGTTTTAAGTTTAATTAAACAAATTATTATTAAACAGAAATTAATTGATTTATTTGAGTTTATAAGAACCTATTAATTTAAAAAAATTTACTAATCGATTAATAAATAAATTAACTGATTTTTAACAATAAAAGTTATTAAAATAAATTTTACACAAAAAAGTTAAAAACTAAACAAAAAATTAAAAAGTTAAAAATTTTTACGAACAAATCAGTTAAACTGATTGAGTTTTTAATTGTGAAGAAATCAAAAACTCAAGATCCAGAGAATTCATTTGGACAAAAGCTTGTGGATTATGTCACTAACCCTAAGGATATGCACTAAAACTAACTCAATTTGGAAAGTGATAGGCATTAACAAGTGATTGAGGGTAATTAATTAGGGATAAGCATCTTTTTGAAAGCAAAAGATAAAGGAGATCTAATTTATGATTGCGAAATTTAACTTAAAAAATTATGATTAAGAGAAAAAGATTCCCCTACCTTTTACCTCTTTCGAGGCATCCAATAGGTTAGTCAAATGTTTATAGCTTTTCTTCAATTATTTCTGATTAAAAGATTGATTGATTTAGCTGCTTTCTTATTTTTTAATTAATTCTAAATCAATTATATTTAGTATTAAATATTTAGAATGAATTAATTTTTTGATGTCAAAAAACTTTCAATTTCAGCATAAAGTTTTTAAGAATTAATTGGATGTTTTTATTAGAAATTGACCTCTCTCTTTTTTATTTACTTTTTAAAATAAATTTTATCAGTCATTTTTTTCAATAAAAAGCTTATGTTAGTGATATAAGAGGTTTAAGATTTAAAAAGTTTTAAATCATAATAAAATTAACTAAAGATTAAAAAATTATTTAATAGTCTTTTTTAATTAAACTTTAAAATTTTCAATAAAATTTTGTTTAATCATTTTTAATTTAATTTAATTTTTAATCAATTTTATAACATTCTAATTAAATTTTTAATTATATTTTTAAAATATTTGTTATAATAATATTATAATTGCAATTACATCATGATCTAAAGGTAAGATGACAAACCTACTCTCCACCCTTTTCTTTAATGGTTAAAATCTAATTTAAAATTTGGTTAGGTTTAAGCAATTTAAAATTTAAAATTGTATCAAATTCAACCAAGTTGGGAATATAATAATATTATTTTAATTGAATTTTATTAATTTTTACAAATTTTAAAATCAAAAGCAAATGAAAATCAAAATCATTAGGAGGCAGAACACAGAAACATAGAAACAAAGACAACTATAATTGGCCCTTCCTTCTTGAGATCAGCCAAGTCTCTGCGTGGTTTAGTTGAAATCTCCAAGTCCATTTTTCATAGAGCTGTAGAACAATGAATTCACATAATTTGCTTCTTGAAGAACCTATAAGGATGGCTTCTATTCTCGAGCCATCAAAATCAGTAAGCTTCTTGTTAATCTTCTGAAATTACAAACTTTTGTGAACTTTTTTTTTTTCCTGACTTAATACCACTGTTTGGACTAACAAGATCAAGTCTTTTTCAGCTATCTTTGCTTGTTTGTTGATGTCAAGTAATTATCTTTTCAACAGACTTTCTTCCCTGCGATGACTAAGATTGTGGGGACACTGGGTCCAAATTCCAGGACTGTTGATATCATCTCTGATTGCTTGAAAGCTGGGATGTCTGGTAATATATGACCCCATCTCAACTTTTTGAGTGTACCCGTTTAGCAATTAGTTCTTTTGTAGTTGGTGCTCAGCAAAAACTGACCCTGTTTTTGATCATTTGTCATTTCTTCTCTCAGTGGCTCGTTTTGATTTTTCATGGGGTGATAGTGAATATCACCAGGAGACTTTGGACAATCTGAGGGCAGCAGTGAAGAAGACCAAGAAGCTTTGTTCGGTAAGCTTCTCCAGATTACTTCTATGTAGTTCGTATGTAAAGGTTATATTTAGGGAGAAGGTTCTTATTTGATGAGCTTCACGATGGCTACTTGTATGTTTGATATAATGTAATAGATGTAACTGGTCATTCTTTCTTGCTTCTGCGTGCCTAATTTGTGCTTAATTTTGACAGTTCTTATTCATTCCTCATGTAAGTCGTCAGATTGAATATCTTAAGTTTTTTTCTTTCTGTTTAAAGAAAGTAAATGCTTATTTTGTGTATAAGCAGCTTGACTTTTTTAAGGAAGATCCCCTAATTAATGGAATTCTATATAAATATTAGGTAAATCTTGGAAATTATTGAAAAATTGCTGGTTTTTAAGCTAAAGATGGACGTAGTTCCAGTAATGGATGTATTTCCAGTTATGGAAGTACAAATGCTGTATAGTTCTCACTTCGATCTCTCTGATTAAATTTTACTCCTTTCAGTTTTTTTTTTTTTTGTGCATAACTAAAGTATCTGCTTTTACTGGCTTTATATTTGTAACTAGTTGATAAATATTATGCCTAATTTTTGGCGTTTCAACATGATTTAAACAATTTCCAGGTAATGCTGGACACAGTGGGTCCAGAGTTGCAAGTAGTCAATAAAACCGAGCAGCCAATATCCCTTCAGCAAGATACCAATGTTGTGCTGACTCCTGATCAAGGCAAAGAAGCCACTTCAAATCTTCTGCCCATAAACTTTACTGGATTGGCAAAGGTAGGTGATCTATCAATTTATTTTTATAAACTGATCTTCTCTTCATAATTTGACCTCATATTAAGTCTGGAAATGTTGAGGGATTCTTCTTTATGGTTGTTTAACATAAATAGATGAATGGTTTAAGAGCCATAGTTTGAACTACTTGGAAAGGGGAGTATGGAAGAGAATTGAATAGTAAGTGCTGACTTTCCACATTTTAGTTAGTTATATGCTCAAGAAAGCTTCGGTTGCCGTGGTTTCTCCATATAGACTATTTCTCTCATTTTGGATTTCCTGGTATCTCACTTCCTCTCCCCCTTATTCCAAATTTGTAAAATCTAAGATCACGTTTTGGGTCTGATATTGGCTTTATTACAAGTTTGTTGACACCCGTGCAATAACTAGAGTTCAATACTGTCTTTGCAGGCAGTGAAGAAAGGAGATACAATATTTATTGGTCAATACCTGTTTACAGGAAGTGAAACTACCTCTGTGTGGTTGGAGGTAAGGATATGGTTGGGAATTTTTTTAGGTCTTAAACATATTGTGAATGTTTTTCTGCAAGCTGGAGTTGATTGATTGAGACATATCAAACCGTATGCCCTTCTCCCTTCTTCGCAAGAAAGAAATACTTGAGCTTGCTAGTTGACTTTCCATCTCAGCTACATCAACCTAACCTGGCTTTGAGCTTTCTACTAGTTTCAGTCATATCAACTTATTGTTTAATATACAATAATTGTGCTTGACGGAGTTCCAACTGGATGATGCAGGTCACTCAAATAGAAGGTGAAGATGTGGTATGCCTGATAAAGAACTCTGCAACCTTGGGTGGACCACTTTATACTTTGCATGTCTCCCAAATTCATATCGAACTGCCTACACTCACTGATGAAGACAAAAAGGTTCGTCTTTCTTCTTTTTAAAATTTGGGTTTTTATCAGCTTGCTTCAAGAAGCTCTTTCTTACCCCTTGTCAAATGGATCCCAGTTGCCCCTAATTTGTAAATGGTTTTTGATTACCATTTCAGAATGCTATTTTCTCAACTTTTGCTTATCACTAGGCAGATATTGAGGTTATAATCACAACTTAAAGAAGTGGTTGCTCTTCATTCAATGAAAATCCTGAAAGAAACCTTAATAAGTATGGAAATATATAATACTTGTTAAAATCAAACTATCTTGACCTTTGTACGCAAGTGACTTACATTCCTTTTGCACAACTCGTTTGCGAAAATTTGGTCGTTTCCAGTTACAAGATGTCTAAATTTCTCTATCTATTAAATTCATTCTTGCTTTTTTTCTGAAATGATTCACCACATTTTCTTGGTGTATATCAGGTCATTAGCACTTGGGGTGCCAAAAATAATATAGATATCCTTTCACTTTCTTATACCCGACATGCAGAAGATGTTCGACGTGTAAGGATTTACATGCTGGAAGTTTTCTTCTTTTATAATATATCAAACTTTTCCTTCTCTCTATTTTCCATTGATATTACAAATGAACTTCTATAGTCATTGCTAATTTTATTTTCAGGAAGATAGTTTTCTTGATTTCATTAATTTATTAAATGGTTAGTAGCTGTGCATGACAGGCCCGTGAATTTCTGAACAAACTTGGGGACCTCCAACAGACACAAATCTTTGCAAAGATTGAAAATGTAGAGGTTAGATCATACATAATCAACACTTGGATTATATCGTTTGTGCTCAAATTTGTTTTGAGATAAAACAATTCACTTCTTGTCTTGTAGGGGCTAAATCATTTTGATGAGATCCTGCAAGAATCAGATGGCATTATCCTTTCTCGAGGAAATTTGGGAATAGATCTTCCACCAGAGAAGGTTTACTTTTTAAATTATCGACTGTAATAGTATGATGTGACATTTCTGGTTTTACAGTTACATAATAGATCCTGATATGCCATTTATTACACTATTAGGAGAGATTGTTTGTCAACAATATAGGGGAACTTGGGGTTTTGAATGTTACTAACAAGGCGACATTGAAATATCTTTTTATTTCCTTGGTGATTTTGGAAATTAGTATTTAACATGCGTTGAGGTTATTCTTTAAGTAATAGACCAGAAACTGATACCAAGAGCCATGCAAATATGGATTTACGTGCTTGTGAATGGTTTCAGTTGTAGGATTCCAACTAGGTCTGAATCAGAATCACTAAGTATACAAATTTGTCTTGCTGAAAATTGGTCTCTTGATTTAATAGGTGTTTCTGTTTCAAAAAGCTGCTGTTTACAAATGCAACATGGCTGGAAAGCCTGCTGTTGTTACTCGAGTGGTGGACAGTATGACTGATAATTTAAGACCTACTCGGGCTGAAGCAACTGATGTTGCGAATGCAGTGTTGGATGGTAATATTGGTCTTATGTCTTCTTCTCTACTTATGATTTGCATAATTCTGTTCTGAGAAATGTTAATCTACTGCCTATGGCATCGCAACATTTCTTTAGGCTTGCTCACCTAGTTATGCTATTACTGTTGTCTACCAAACTACTATCAGTTATTGACCCTTCATTTTTCTTGTTTATCTAGGGTGTGATGCAATTCTTCTAGGTGCAGAGACCCTTCGAGGAATGTACCCTGTGGAGACAATTGCGACTGTTGGGAAGATTTGTGCTGAGGTAAGTTTTTCGTAGCTTTCTTCAACTCCTTTTCATATCATCTTCTCAAATTTTCACCATGCTCCTTTCTGTGTGTGACAAGCAGTTGCATACATACTGCTTGCTTACTCATACAAACACTTCTTCTAATTTATGTCTATTATTGCTTACATGCTTGGTCCATGCTTCTCTCAATAGCATTTTCATTTTGATCCATGCTCATTGAAAGAAATGTGTGAGCATACTCTTATGTGGCAATAAAGAAATTGGCATAGGTTCGATTAAACATTATCTTCGGTTTTCCTTCTGAGGAAATATTTGAAACACTTGAAGCCATGAACCTACTTTTTCTGGCTGGTGATAAGCAAATTGGCTTAGTTTTGGTTAAAAAATCATGAGTTTGATTTTTCTTCTGAAGAAGTACTTGAGGGACTTGAACTCTTGATCCTTCACATTTGAAGCCTGCTGATCTATTATCATCTCTAATATTATCAGACCAAAAAGTTTTGCTCAATGTGGTGGTCTTAGCGGGAAGATGATTACCAAACTAGTTATGGTTTTGGGAAGTGGACCCAGGTACAAATAGAAACCCTCCAATCGAGGTAGTGGCTAGCTGGCATGGCCTCCCTGATTATCAAGTCATGTTGAAATTACTTGTTTTTTGGCATAATGTTTGTTGTGCTGTTTAATATGAGAGGACATTCTATGGTTCACTATAATCATAGAGCGGCTATATGGGATACTGGTCGTTATACACTCGCTGTTTTATCTTGATATTTATCTCGTTGACTTATTAATTTGATTCCATAATTCTGCAGGGTGAGAAGGTTTTTAATCAAGACATGTATTTCAAAAAAACTGTTAAGTATGTTGGAGAACCAATGACCCATTTGGAATCAATTGCTTCCTCTGCGGTATTCATTTATACCGTGTTTCACTCAATATCTTATACAATGCTGTCAGTTGCACAATGCAATGTCCTGTGTTATTTGATTGGTAACTTCCTTTCTCTCTTTGGTAATCTAGGTACGTGCAGCCATCAAGGTCAAGGCTTCTGTAATCATCTGTTTCACTTCATCTGGAAGAGCTGCAAGGTTCTTGCTTACCTTTTCCTTTCCATCATTATTATTCTTACGCATTACATTTGTTTATCTAGATGCAAATATATGTGTAATATATTCTGGGTCATCTAATTGTAGTTTTTATCAGATGATCTACGAATTTGATGTGAAACCTTTGTTTTCTCAATCAGGTTGCTGGCAAAGTATAGGCCACCAATGCCTGTGATATCTGTCGTTATCCCTCAGTTGAAGACAAATCAACTGCGCTGGACATTTACTGGTGCTTTTGAGGTATGCCATTGATTTCTGATACAAGCGTTGAGATCTGACATTGACCTGAACGAGTGTAGCATCTTTTGCTACACATATGGTTCGTTTAACATACTGGATTAGTTGTCCACAACAGTTGGCGTTGTCGTCCTCTAAGCTTATTATTCCTCGACTTCTATGCAGGCAAGGCAGTCACTTATTGTCAGAGGACTCTTTCCATTGCTTGCAGATCCTAGGCATCCAGTATGTATTATTTGTGTCATCTTCCTACTGTTCATCTTCTTTTTCTTGGTGACCTAGTGGCTCTGTGAAACTCTGTTGAGATTAGTTCTTATTCTTGGCAATCAACTGCCAAAATGAAAGAGTAAAGGCCAATATGAGGTATATATTTAGCAACAACTGTGCATTTTGGTGAAGGCAGACTAAAATCAAAAGGGATTTCACCAAATAACATGATATCCTCTTTGGCATATAGCTTAAGTGATGTCGTCACGTCTCTCATTCTAATGCTTCTTAGTCTCATTGACATTTATGGTTTCAATTTGAAGCTTTGACATGCATTGGCTTGGTGTTGCAGGCGGAGTCGAGCAATGCAACAAATGAATCAATTCTGAAAGTTGCTCTCGATCATGGCAAGGCGGCTGGTGTTGTAAAGCCGCACGATCGTGTCGTCGTTTGCCAGAAGATTGGTGACTCCTCTGTGGTTAAGATCCTTGAGCTTGAAGATTAGAAAGGGCGTCTCTTTCCAGCATCACTTTTGTTACAATATAAAGCAAGACATTCACTTGCAAACTAACCTCTGGATTATGGCATGTATACAAGCCAATACCAGGTTATGTTCTCTGTATGCATACTATATACAGTGGAAGTAATGGATCAGATACTGCCGTCTCAGAACATGTATCTGTACGAAACAAAACCAAAAAACGCAGGAGAAAATGAATGATCGTACTTATCCCATACAGCCTCTACCTTCGGTTTTCTATTGAGAAATTTGGCATCTTCAATTGATCCCTACCGCAGTGAAAGGCTATTTATATGTGCAGGTTTGGCTATGAAGAGCAAGGAAGAATATTCCTCGATGTCCCTTTGGTTTAATGCTATGAAAATGATTGCCCGTTTCAAAGACTTAGAAGTAGGTCGTATCACCACCAACTAAAAATTGAAAATCCAAGTTTAGCATGAAATGTATGTAGCTCCTGAAGCTCCAGACCCTGGTTTCGAGTCTTGAGGCTTTGCCAGACAGGGCAACTAAGAACTTAGTTTTAAAAGATAGTTTCGTTAATATTTTATCAATATAACCTAAAACATGTGAAAATTAACATTTAAAGTGATCAAGTGACTAAATGTAATTGGAAATTAAAGCCTTGCATGGCTACAAAATTTATTGATTCAACAGTAATATGAATTCTCTGCACTTTCTCGTACATTATTCTTGAAAGATAAAAGACGTGGTTAAAAAAAAACATCAATGAAGATTGAAGTACAAACCTAAGAAAGGCAAGGCCTTTGCATCAATAGACACTCGGAACAATTCCGTTTGGACTAAACAGGCTGATGCCAATGAATACCAAAATTTTCAAAAAAACTTGTACAGCACAACAAATTGTAGCAGCAACAGTCATGGAAGAAATTAGCAGGATGCTTTGGCCATAACTAACTTTTCATGAATATGTGAACAGCCATGGCTAGTTCTTCAACAACAAACCTTTAGTTTAGGAGCTTTCTCAGAGAAGAAGCCTTCGAATATCACTGAAGTTAGAACGCAAAGACGAGAGGAATGCACCTGAAATTAAGGAGGATCACACAATCACTTGGCAGCGACCAAATCACAAGCCAAGAAAACAGAAAATGCAACAAATCAGATTCAGGTTCGTCAAAAACATTAACATCTCAAACCTCCAACTTTGCCATCAAAAACACGATGGTCAGCTGATAAAGTCATGTTCATCTTGTTGACAATTATGGGTCTTTCTATTCCTGGTAGAAAGATATCAACAATGTAAGTTCCAGGAAAGCAGCCATTAGTGCAGGAAGAATTTACAGGCTGCAAATGATTACCATCGGTTCCAATAAGTGGTTCAACAACTTTGTTCCCTCTACCAACAGCAAGTATGCCAGCCTGCAGTCGAATATCATATAAGCATAGAAAAGATACCTTCTCGTCCACTTAGCTATGACTTTCCAAATAAATGTCCATCTAGAAAACACTGCTCTTATTTCATAGTGCCCTTTTAGAACTAGTTGGTAAAGGAGTTACAATACAAGAGAGCCTAAGGTGGCATATCCAGTAGTGTCTGCAACCAGCTTCAATCAGACATATATCACAGACGTCACAAATAGGAATTCTAAGACTGTCCGCACATCAATGATTCATTAAGTGTGAAAAATGACAACTTTGGATGATAAAGTTTAAAAAAAGAATTTTTTATTATTTCAAGTGAAACATCTCCAAATATAAAAAAAAATTTGTACAACACACAGTACATAGTAAAATGACACAATAGGGAGAGATAGGCAAGAAAGAAAAGAACCTGTGGGGGATTTATTATTGCGGAAAATTGATCAATCGGATACATTCCAAGGTTCGAAATACTACAGAAATATGAAAACAATTTAGGGTTATTTCTTCTTTTGTCTTTTTTTCCATAAAAGACTGGAAGAGAGAGAAAGGAGGAAAGGAGGTAGTTAATACTAAAAGCAAGCATTTGACAAGACATGAATACCTGAAAGTTCCACCTTGAAATTCATTTGGTGCAAGCTTCCCTTCACGAGCTTTCTCGGCCAGTTGCTTTACCTACAGGTTCATGGAACCAAGAATAAAGTGAAGATGAAAAGTAGTAATAAGGACCTTACTTTTGAATGGCATATGAATAGTAATAACACAATGGATAGGAAAGAAAATAAAAATAATAACAAAGAAAGCTATTTTAATTAAAGGGTAAATTCTAAGTCTCATAAGTAAGAACGTCAAAGCAGTGTTCCCCATTATCTATGCCTCTATGCGGCAACAAAGAAAAATGCAAGCTCTAAACAGCTTATTTGTCATGAAGGAGCATCCCATATGATCTAACGAAAAAGGGTAATCTCACACTTGCTGAAAATTACCTCTGAAGAAATTGCAGAGATGGATTTCTGATCCGCATTCCTGACAATTGGAGTCATTAAGCCCTACAAAGGAAATAACACATCATGAAGCTTGATAAACTATGCACCCTAGAAAAGTACACCTAAAGCATCATACCTTCTCTGTAGCTACTGCAATCGATATGTCAACAGAGTCGCATAAAATGACTTCCTCTTTCTCAACATTCCAGTAAGCTGCAATATTCATGTAACAGTCATCAATATCACAAACTTATTTTTTAATCTGTCACATCATAATAAGCAAGGGGAGGGTGCCTGACTTTTCACATCTTAGGAAAAATCACCATCTGTGTGTTGCAGGAGCATCAAATGACTTGATTATAGATATGTAAACTTTAAACACAAATCCATCCTAAAATAGCTTCCATATTATGTATAATATTCGAAAAATATTGATAATTTGTTATTTATCCTATCAGCAAGCAATGTCATCAAGTAAAAGGCTTTGTGTTGAGATTCTATCTAGAAATAATCTCGAATATTAAAGAAGTCCTTTTCTTTATTAGGATAGTCATCATATATCTTACCATTGGCCTCTGGAACATTTCGCAGTGCAATTGCAACAGCTTTAATAACAATGTCATTAACTGAAACTTTAATGTCATGTCTCTCTGTAAATAAAGAAAGCACCAACATGTGACCAATCTATCAGAGTATAGTCATCCAGAATAAGAAAAGAACAAAAGAAAAGTCTAAATTCCATACCTTTAAGTTCCTTTCTGAAAGAAAGAAGGGGATCCAGTACAACATCTGAGAGTGAAAGTTCATATATCAGAACAGAAGTGACAGATACTTATATAGACACATACTGCTTTTTTGAAGCATATTACCTGTAGATAAGTACAAATGTGGTGTACTCTGCTTTGATTCCAACAACCTTCTCGCTATTATCTGCAAAGCAATTGAGGTTTAAGCACAAACAACACTCAATAATAAACAAATTCAAATCCATAGAAGTCAAATAACACACACAACTCATGGAAGTAAAAAGCTGGAAAGCCAAGTCAGAAACATCTAAAGAAATAGAAGGAAAAAGAATCTAAAGTGTCTAAGAAGAGTTTCAAGATTTTGCTTTTTCTTGGCAAGTGTCAAGAATATATTGCACTTCAATGCCTAAGGTTCATCTAGTTTCATGGACATTGATAACATTCCAGCTTAATCTACCTTGCGAATTTGAGAATTTGGTTGATCTTCAAAAGAATCTGACTGTTGTAGTTGAGATTTTGATTCTGGTAATGCCGTCTTTGAAGGTTGTGGGCCTTTTGGAGGTGATGGAACTTTTGTCTCCTTTGGTGAAGATTTTCTTGAAGTTATTTTCCCTGACTTGATTGCATCCAGAACATCACTCTTTAGCAGAGTCCCATAAGGGCCTGATGCCTTCAATGATGATTCATCCAATCCATACTCAGAAATCAGCAATTTAGCAGATGGACTTATCTTTGTAAAACTGCCCTTCTGTTCTCTAGGTTCACTTTTAGATTCATGATGGGTTGACTTTTCTTCTTTTGTCCTCACTGAACCACTGGCAGAATTCTTTACAGCTTCAATATCTTGAGGATCTTCAACCTTGCAAAAAGATCAGAAAGATAAAATATTGAATTAGGCGGCCTTATCATTGTCAAGCAGCACCTACACAAAATAAGTATCAGATGAAGAAGCTGAAATATTCCAGTTTACTTAACGAAAAGCAATCAACCACATGAGCAAAATTACTAACTTACTGTTATTGCAATAGGTTGTCCCACGGCCACTTCCTTGGAGCCTTCAGGTGCCAATATCTTAGCCAGATACCTATATGTAACATTACTCAAGCAACAAGATGTTAAGTTCCAGAACAGATTTCACAAAACTAACGACAAGCAAATGCTATGGGGTTACACATGTAATAGCGCTAATTACAGTAACAAGCTCAAAAAGGTTGTAGTTAACTGGCTTCTATCTGTACACTGAGTTTGCAACAGAACCCTTTTCATTCTTGCAAATACCTAGATTTCTAATTTCCATCTCTCAGATACCGCTATAGTTGTCAAACCTTGGTTGGTTTAAGGATTCAACAACCATATTACAGTGAATTGAATCTCTTCCACAAAGCACAAAAATTCAAATCATCCTATTTTGTATTAATGATTTCAGCGTGATATTCCAAAAAGGTTTCACCCAAGTTTCCTTCCTACTTTAGTTGCCATTCGATCGCAAAATGTTTTTTTTTCTCCTTTATTTATTTCCACTTTTTCACATAACTGATCTTTGTTATAGCTGTTTAACACACAGGCTACCTCTGTGGTGCCACCGATCATAATGAGAAGATGTGTATTAGTATTGCACATAACAAAACCAGGTTACAGAGTCAGCAGTGCTGTCACATAAAAGTATATGATTTTACATCTTAAAGCCAAAAAGAAGATTACCCCTCTTCAAGAGTTTCAAATTCAAGAGTAGCTTTGTCAGTCTCTATCTCACATATGATATCTCCAACTTCTATCTGAAAGTGGGAACATAAAGAAAAGATGGCATGGTGAATTGGTTCTGAGAAGACAGAATGTAATATAGCAGTAAAAAAGAAAAGCCATGTTAGCAAACTAACCTTATCTCCTTCCTTTTTCCTCCACTTGGCAATGTTACCCTGGTCCTGCAAATTAATCAAAATCACATGACTACTCAGCTTGTAAAGAAAAACACAATCTGTGGGCAGAATGGAGCAGCAGTGCCCCTACCATTGTTGGCGATAATGCTGGCATTCCAAGAATAGTATGGGGGGGGAGGTCAGAAGTGTCGATTGCAGAACTTGTTTCTTTTACACCCTCATGTTGAATATCACGTTTAGTTGATTTTTCATCCTTAACCTCAGATCCGCTGCTCACAGATGGAGGTACATTTTGGATGTCATCTGCATCCTCAACCTTGAAAAGTTGACAAATAACCAGTCCAAAGTTATTCATAATGGCAGAAAAGGAAAATAAACATTCATAACTAAGGTGAATGTAAGTACCCAAAAAATAAGCTGAGGCGAAAAACTTAAATGTAAAGGTAGACTACTAAGAATAGCATCATAATTCCAATCTATTTTAAAAAAATCTGAAATAGGAAACTATAATGATTTCACTAAGTGATAAGAGAGAAGAGGATCCTTGCAGTCCAACAGTAATTGTACTATAATTTCTCAATAAATGAAGTCAATGCAATTAAAATTAGTATACTGATGTGAATGAATAACTTTGTTGCACAAAGTCCACTGAATTTCCCAGAAAACTAGTTATGAAATTCATCACATTTACCGTAATGGCAATGGGTTGCCCAACAGGGACGTCTTTTGAACCTTCAGGTGCTAGAATCCTAGCCAAAAACCTGCACTGGAAGAGCACCAATCAATAAATAGTTCCTATGCAATAAACCTAGGTAGCTCATGAAAAGCCATCTTGAAGAAGAGTTGCGTCATTAAACTATGAAAAAAAAGTATATAAAAAAAGGAAAGGACACAGCAAGAAAAAATAGAAATGCAAATGAAAATAAACTGAACCAAATCAGACCTAGATCCAGTAAGAAGAATACTGGGGAACACAGTCAAAAGATCAACCAGTTGGTCTCAAGCTACAAAAACTTTTATCCAGTATCACATTTGACTTACAACCTATTATCTAAATCGAGCAAAAAGTAAAAATCTAAAAGAGGTCCACACACGTATATAAAGCCAATGGAAAGAATAACTATGAACATAAATAAAAAAGTATGATGCAAATAGGCAGAGCAGACAGAGGTCCCAGGTTTCCATATCAAACAGACTACTGAAAATTTTGAGTTTATAGTAGTCATGTGCTAGATCATCTAATTACAACCCTGAAGTCGGTATTTCCAGTTTACCAATTCTCACTTCAACCAGTCAAGTAACTGGTTCTACTGCCTATGGTAGAAATGCATAACTTTCCGATGGAAATAACAGGCAGAAAAACTCTGAGATTAATCATACCAAGAATCATAATGAGAGATAACTAATCATGAATGAAGATAGAAAAGTAAAGGGAAAAAGAGCTACCCCTCTTCGAGACTTTCAAACTCAAGTGTAGCTTTATCAGTTTCTATTTCACATAGTATATCGCCCACTTCTATCTGTTAAGTTCAACATTTCCAGAAATCAGAATACAGGATTAGATCGAGAAGGGATTAATTCCAAATACTGATTTCATCTTTGACAACAGAAGGATCAATCTGTTTCTTTTGAATAATTTACCTTATCTCCTTCTTTCTTCCTCCACTTCGCTATGTTACCTTGAGTCTGCAAAATTGCAAGTTACAGAATGTCACAATACAAGAAAAATTGACAAGAAATATATGAGAAATTTAAATATTTCACCGTGAGTGAAAGTCTCACCATTGTAGGAGACAAAGCTGGCATACCAATGACTTGGTGTGGTGGAAGATCTGAAATAGAAGACAGCTCAGTGTCAGATACATAAAAAGCAATACGTGATGCCTATTGGCATTTGAAGAATAACTCAATATCAAAATAAATAAATGTCAACAATTCAACCGCATTTTTCTTCACCTAGGGATACATAAAAGGAACTTAAGAGAAAATGCTAATAAGACCATGGCGATAAGTACCTGCAGAAGAAAAACGTCGGACACTAATTGGCAACTGGTGAAAAGAACAGATTACATCAGAAAAAAAAGGCATATCTGGTTTGAAATGACTGAAAAATTCAACACCAACCTTGAGCTTCAGATATTTTTCATGCACTCCAGTTGGCATTGATAGAGAAGCAGGCCTGACAAGTACAATCAAAAGTGAATTTCTCAAAGAAAAATAAGTAAAAATCACGAAACCCGCAAATTCAAAATCGATGCAAACCTCAACACGGAGCCATTGCCATCCGCTACAGTATGGTGCAAATCACAAAACCTGAATGGACAAGTAGACAATTACTACTGTTGAAAGTAGTAGAGCATCTCAAAGCATTATTACTGCACATATAGAACATCACAAAGTGGCTAAACTTTCCATCTTTTTCACCAAAATTTGTCTAATTACTTGAATTTTTAAAACATTTTCCTCTGATGCACATATCCTTGACCAAAACCCACCTGCCAAAATCTCCATTTTCCCAACAAAACCCGAGTCAAAATGCAAACAAATTACAAAACCATCAAAAACAAACCAAAAGGCAGTCTTCGCAATTAATTGGTCGAGTGATCTTAATTAAGACAAAAAAATAGTGAAGTACCGAGAGAGGGATCGACAGAGAAAGCGAGCTTTGAGCAGAGAAGGTGCCCGTGAGATCACCGGATGCCTGAGACGTGATAGCGCCATAACTCTTCTTTCACTAACAATGGCAAATCAATAATCAGAAACAGAGACACAGGCTGCTCTGTACTACGATTCTCCGTTTTGTTTATTTGAATTTTATTACAAATTACAATACCAATTTCCTCTTCTTTTCTGCTTTGGTTTTCCGGTGTACAGAGCAGGACTGGCAGGTCCAAGAACACGTGTATCTCTACCTTTTCAATGCCCCAACTTAGAGACCCAAGTCCTATCACCTACGGATTCATGGGCCAAGCCCAATTTATAGCTCTTGAACTAACACTTTGTCCCCAATTATAGGCTTAAGGTTAGGGCTGGCAAATCGGGCTTAGGCCATAGGTCTAATTTTTAAATATTTAAATCTAACTTAAAATTTGATAGAGCTAAGACTATTATACTAAAACTCACAAAAATTGGACGGATGAGATGACTTAGGAACAGAGTAGAGGGGACAGAAGATCTGTTCCCTCCAATTTTAGCTTTGTTATTAGTTTAGGTGTTCGATCACATGATACTAAACATACAACGACAACTCGATCAAAAAGTTTGGAGAGGTTTAAAATTACGCAACCTTATTTCTAACTTTAGATAGATATATTGTAATTTAAGAAACTTTAGAAATTGTTCTTAATTTTAAAAATTTTCCATTTTTTTGTGATTTTCATTTTTCTAAACAAAATTAGATTTCGGTTAAAAAATAACAAAACGCATGCGATACGAACCAATCAAATGTTATTTACATGACCATCTAATTGAGTTCTTAAATTCGAATCAAATTAATTAAATTTAATTTAAACTAATAATTTATTATAATTATTTTAAATTATTAATTTAAGATGAATTTAAATTATTTGAATTGGATTTAAGAATTAAATTAAGTTATCATATTAGTGACATTTGATTAATTTACGTGAGATGTTCAAATTATATATGTTTCATCGTTATTTTTTAATCAAAGTTTTCAAAAAATAGATTTTTCTACAAAATTGAAAACTAAAAAAAAGCTTCTTCCAAAATTTTAAATATTTTTTTAATTTCTAAAACCATATAAAAGTTCTATATCTTTTACTAAAAATTTTAAAATTTTAAATTAAATTTATGAGTTAATTGATTAACATTATTACTTGGAATGATACAACATAAACCGAAAAGTTGCTGACTACAAATTTTATCGAAACTGAAAAATATTACACCACACTTCGTTGTCAAAGAAGAAGTTCTGGAAATGATGTCAAATCTGGCTTCAGTTTTTTGTTGATAATCGTCCAGATTCATCTCTTGGGAGCTTAGCAATGAATTGAACTGCTACTTTTGCAGCATTTAGAGCTGCAAGTGACACAAATGTCTGAATTTTAATCTGTCCCTTCTGAGCTCCAGCCAAGCCTGATAGACCTCTGATCACAATCACAGGGTGCCCATTTGACAAGCTTGTCTGAACATAAAACCAAAACCAAACCAACCCTTCAAATCTTGTTAGTTTTGTCTTATAAACCTGTGTTATTATTACTCAAAATGAGTTAAAAATGAACCAGAAAGGGAGGGATCAAGCGTGATCATACCATGACCACAGCACCACTTTCCATGTCTACAGATGAAACTGCAAATGTCTGATAAAGGAAATCCCTGTAAGCTGCATTGTGTACAAAAATGTTAGCTGTTGAGCCCTTGAGCCCAACAACTACCTTGGGTTGTTGTGGAAGGCACAAACTTGAGTTCACACATCTTTCTAGTTCCATTCCCTGAAGTTATAAGCTCAAAATCTTCCATTAATAAGTTTGAACACAAAAGATAAGAATTCCAAGGAATTAGGAGTTGCAGTTTTCTACCTCCAAGCCTGCTGCAACCTGAAGCCACTGATGGCTTATCTGTAACCAAAATATTTCTGTTGCAGCTTTCCCTGACTCTGAAAATAATTGTTCATTACTATATCCAATGCGTCCCAGAAGATTCACTCCATCTCCTTTTGGCACATTGTAGCTTCCAAAGTCCAAATGAGCAACATCGCTTGAAGGTAACGATTCGTCAGGATTCTGTCAAACTAAAGTTTTATATGCAGAAATGAGGTTAAATTGCATTGATGTAAAGAAGAGAAAGGACTTTTTTTGATTTACCAGCCAATCCCAAATGCCTGTGTGAGCAAGCTGTTTGGGAATGGAAACATCTCCCATGGACATAGAATTGTTTGAGTTGCCTGCAATGCCAAAATGGACAATCCCTTTCACATCAAACATGTCCAGCATTTGTTGTGTCGCTGCAGCTGCATTCACCTATTCAAACTCTCGTTAAACAATGGCATTGTTACAGTGACATGGTTTTTGGACACACTTTTACTTTCTTTTACTAAGATCTATAGAGACCCTTGACATCTCCGTCCACTGACAAGTAGGTTTGTTTCAGTTTTCTTATCCTACACAGCCCAAGTTTTACCCTTAAGAAGCTCCAATGTGATACCCAGTAACTTGGAAGAGGAAAAGCAAAGTACCAAGCTCGTATCCTGAAAACACAAGTACTAACAAAAATTGAGCAAAGCAACCATTTTTTGGTACTTACCATTCCAATCCCACATCTGACGTAGATAACTTTCTTACCCTGCACCTTTCCAATTCGAAACCGTCGTCCTGTAACATATCATCAGGCAGTGAATGGATTTCACTGCATTGACAGTGTCACAGTTATAAAATCACATATGTTCATTGAGACACACTTACCTGACAGATCAACATACGGGTGTTTGCTGTCAGGCTTGAAGGCTGCAGTTTTCCAGAAAGCTTTCTCTTCCGGTGGATAAACAGTTATCAGCCCGACATACGGCCCTTTGTGGTTCACCTCTTTGATAATGTCCAATGATTTCATCTGTTTTGATGGAAAAGCTGATAATACATTTATAATTACCAAAGAAAACAAAACCTGTATCAAAAGGCATGATTTAACTCGTCCTGCAGCCATGTTTGTGTGATTTAACATGTTCGAGGAACTGCTATATATATAAGCTTAATTGGTCAGCAAATCCAGTTCTGATGGTACCGTAGGCTTCAAGAGTTGTAGCTGATGACTTTCATTCGAGAATAACTGATTACCAAGTGCTGTAATCTAGAAGAGTATTTATAATTTGATAATCAGAAAACAACTGACTATGAGCAATTTAGTCCAAGAAAGTGTCTTTGATATTCCAACAGCTGGGCATCACGCTTGCCCTTGTCGAAGAACTCTGTTTGATGACTTTTGAGATTGAAATAAAAATCAGTGACTCAAAATATCTGGCGATTATGTAAGCAAAAGTAAGGAGTAATAGTTACAGTTTAATAGGCACTACCATTCAAAACTATTTGAATAACGGTTGTTTCGTCAACTTTCTAATTTGTTTCTGACATACACAAATAACTGAAAAATTAAAAATATTAAATTAAATCAGATTTGTTAACGCGGTTCGGCACACTTTGTCTACGTCTGCGATACTTTTACCTAACTTAATCAATAACACGAAAGTGTAACAAATTTACATAAGGCTTCACTAAGCCAATATCACTCAATCCTTGTAATTATCTCTCAACCTCACTTCTCGTGAAAGATTTTCACATCTAATAACACAACTGATTCATGTTAACCTCGACCCAAGATTTTTCTAAACAACTTTTAATAGAAGACAATTAAACAAACAATTCAAGTGATCAATCAATTAAGAACAGAACAATAATACACTTGAGATAAAATTAAAAAAAAACAGCTTCTTAAAAGGTTCAGCTACAATAAAATAAATTTAGAAATTGTCGCAACAACAATGGGTTGATTCACACTGAAATCTGAACCAAATTACGGCTGCACACATAACATATAATTCACAGCAGTAGTTGCACTCAACATACAAAACAGTCCACCCACGAGCCATTCCACAAAGATGAACATCCAGCTTAATCAACACCCCACAAAATCAATGCAAGAAAACACACACAGAATGCACTAGAACTATCCAGTTGTGAGTAACTCCGGAAGCTAAATAAAAATGCAACAAAAATATGGATTTTCCAATAGCATAAAGTCATCATGTTAATTTTTTCCAACCAATAAAAACGTCACTCACACACCTTCAGTTGTTCACCAAATTCAATCAACACATAGTTACACACAACTTCTAGCTCTACCCCTAAGCTTTACACCCACGTGATGCATCACACTCCCTCTTAAGATAGACTTCAATCCAAGATAAGATTCTTTC